>CAVNYO010000127.1:0-84337 GCA_963692855.1 Mycena citricolor | reverse complement strand
CAATCTCGACGGACAAGGGCACGATCCTCAAGTCCATCGGGGACAAGGGCCCGCTGCACCTTGAGCCAGCGCATCAGCCGTACCCGACCAAGGAGTCGCTACAGCCGAAGCGGTACCAGGCCCTCATCGGCACGACATACGTTTACGACTTCCCGGGCCTGTTCTCGAAGGCGCTCACCAACGTATGGGTCAAGGCACGTGCCTCCGATGCGTCGCTGGTCATGCCCAAAGAGTGCCTGACATCCAAGGAGCTCGTTCTGGACGAGAACGACCAGCTGACCGAGGTCGACCGGGCCCCAGGCAACAACACGTCGGGCATGGTCGCGTGGGTGTTCACGTTGTTCACTCCCGAGTTCCGCCAGGGCCGGAAGGTCGTCGTCGTCGCGAACGACATCACGTTCAAGATTGGCTCGTTCGGGCCGACCGAGGACCAGTTCTTCTACCAGGTCACCCAGTACGCGCGAAACCTCGGCCTTCCGCGGATCTATCTCTCGGCGAACTCTGGAGCGCGCATTGGCCTGGCCGAGGAGGCGCTGCCGCTGTTCTCGGTAGCGTGGAACGACGACGGACACCCTGAGAAGGGCATCAAGTACCTCTACCTCACGCGCGAAAACTTTCTTAAGCTCGAGGAGAAGGGCGGCGACTCGGTGCGCACGGTCGAGATCGACGTCGACGGCGAGAAACGCCACCAGATCACCGACGTCATCGGGCTGCAGGACGGGCTCGGTGTCGAGTCCCTCCGGGGCTCAGGGCTCATCGCCGGCGAGACGTCGCGGGCCTATGACGACATCTTCACGATCACCCTCGTGACCGCGCGCTCCGTGGGAATTGGTGCGTACCTTGTGCGCTTGGGCGAACGAGCGGTGCAGGTCGAGGGCCAGCCTATCATCCTGACGGGTGCGCCTGCGCTCAACAAGGTGCTCGGGCGGGAGGTGTACACGTCGAACCTGCAGCTCGGTGGGACGCAGATCATGTTCAAGAACGGCGTGTCGCATCTGACGGCGGCCAGCGACCTGCAGGGTGCGACACACATCCTCGACTGGCTGTCGTATGTGCCCGAGGTCAAGAACGGCCCGCTGCCGGTCCGAGAGTCAGGCGACAGCTGGGACCGCGAGATCGGGTACATGCCGCCCAAGGGCGCGTACGACCCCCGCTGGTTCATCGAGGGCAAGATGGAGGAGGAGCAGTGGCAGTCCGGGTTCTTCGACAAGGGCTCGTTCCAGGAGACGCTCAGTGGCTGGGCACAGACTGTCGTCGTCGGCCGCGCCCGTCTCGGGGGCATCCCGATGGGTGTGATCGCTGTCGAGACCCGGACGATCGAGCGCGTGGTCCCGGCCGATCCGGCGAACGCCGCGTCCTTCGAGCAGCACATTATGGAGGCCGGGCAGGTGTGGTACCCGAACTCGGCGTACAAGACCGCGCAGGCCATCTTCGACTTCAACCGCGAGGGGCTGCCGCTGATCATCTTTGCGAACTGGCGTGGGTTCTCCGGCGGGCAGCAGGACATGTACGACGAGATCCTCAAGCAGGGCTCCAAGATCGTCGACGGGCTGTCGAGCTACAAGCAGCCTGTGTTTGTGTATATTGTGCCCAACGGCGAGCTGCGTGGCGGTGCCTGGGTCGTGCTCGACCCGTCGATCAATCCGGAGCAGATGGAGATGTATGCCGACGTCGATGCGCGTGCGGGTGTGCTCGAGCCGGAGGGCATCGTCGAGATCAAGATGCGCAAGGACAAGCTCGTCAAGCTCATGGAGCGTCTCGACTCGACGTACGCGCAGCTCAAACGGGACAGCAGCGATGCATCGAAGACTCCTGACGAGCGGGCCTCAGCCTCGATTGATCTCGCGGCACGAGAGACTCTGCTGCAGCCGACATACCAGCAGATTGCACTGCTCTACGCCGATCTACATGAGTGCGTTTCCGTTCTTTCTTCCTGATCCCAAACTGACTCAACCGTCACTCCAGCCGAACGGGCCGCATGGAAGCCAAAGGCTGCGCCAAGCCAGCCAGCTGGAAAGAGGCGCGCCGGCACTTCTACTGGGCGTTCCGCGCCAAGATCGCGCAGTCGGCAGCGCTGGCGCAGATCGCCGCCGCGAGCCCGGGGACGTCGTTTGACTACCGTCTGCGGCTGCTGCGTTCGCTGGCGTCGATCGAGGCCAACGCCGCGCCCCGCGCCGTCTGCGAACAACTCGAAAAGCTAGACCTCGCGCAGACTGTGGCGCAGCTGCGGAGCGAGCATCTGATGCGCAACTTGCTTGACCTGACGAAGGACGACCGTAAGGCGGCGATGGACGGCCTGCTGCGGTTCGCCGACAACTTGTCCGAGGAGGAACGCACGTCCCTGATTGGTGTCCTGCAAAGCGCCGCTCGGCCTGCGGGTGCGTAGTTCTTGTTTTGCCTTGTGGCTGTTTTCTGATTGTTTTTTGTGTTCTCAGCCCCTCCCTCCTACGTGTAAAATGAAACATGTTGTCGCACTGCATTCATATATTGTATATTACATGGCATAGAATATTATCATCAACAATCTTGAATCACACCGGACTGAGCGAGGGGCACGGGCAGGGCGCGAGTCGCGCCATCGGCAGTGCAAACCACTCGTGGCCCAGCGCGGTTGCGGCGGGAATCCGCTTATGCGGATCCCGCTGCAGCAGCTTCTGCAGCAGATCCATCCCGGGGTCAGAGAGCGTCGCCAGGGCCTCTGACCACTTGAGGGGCGGAAACGCGCTGCTGCCGGGGGTCCGGGGTTGGGCCCACGGCCGTTCGGCGATGGCCCTGCGCATGAGATCAGAGGCTGAATTAGATGGCTCGACTGAGTGGACACATACACCATGAACATCAGCAGTCCAGCCCCAAAGCAGTCCGAGATGGAGTCGTAGCCGGCTCCGGTCGTTTCAAACACCTCGGGGGCCATGAACTGCGCCGTGCCGATGTGCTGCACAGAACAGAACATAACAACAGATGAGCGGCACGACACACGCGCAGATGGGCAGAGAGAACGCACCCCGTCAGGCCGGTCATTGAGGGCGGTGCGCGCGAGGCCAAAGTCGGTGACCTTGAGGCAGGGACGGCCGGGGTAACTGTGCTTCATGAGGATGTTCTCGGGCTTGAGGTCGCGGTGGGTGATCCCCCGACCGTGCACGTGCACCAGGGCACTCAGCAGCTGCTGCATGATCTCACGGACGAAGGGTTCCGCTGGCCGAACACGGGTTGGAATGGGTAAAACGAGCGGAGTAAGTGGAGCGCACCGAATCCTTGCTTCTTCGTGGCCCGTTGCCGGCTGACCCATCCCATCAGGTCGCCCCCAGGGACAAATTCCAGGACGAGGTCTGCGCCCCAGTCAGAGATGTCTACGGAAATAAAGTGACGAGACGCACGGATGGAAGCATAGTTCAGGTCGTGGAAGGACCCGAGGTATTCGATTACATTCGGATGGGAGATCTCCTCCAGCGTGAGAAGCTCCACGAGGGGATTGATCTCGCGGGTCTTCCGCTGCGCGTCCTTGAAGCTCTCGAGCTGCATCCCTCAGTCAGCCTCACCCCGACTGGACGCACACACAAAGAACACCGAAGAGCGCACGTACGTATTTGATCGTCTTGATCGCCACCTTTGTTCGCCCGTCCGACTTCTTCGTCCCGATGCGCACGCTGCCGAATCCCCCTTCCCCGAGTATGTCGCCCAGGGTGTACTCGGCGGCGATGTCCCCGAGCGGGTGCCGCGCGACGTGGTGGAAGACGTAGCCTGTAGAGTGGGTCAGTCGCATCCCAGCGCGCGGGTGAGAAGTCACGCGACGCACGGAAGTCGAGCAGGTCGCTCTCCGCCTCGGGGATGCCGAACGCGATGCGATCGCCGTGCTGCAGAGCAACCTTCGCCCGGCGGATGTGGGTTTCGTTGACCTGCGCGCGCGTCAGCGCCGGGGCCACAGGCAAGGCCAACGGTGGGGAGTCACACTCACCCAGGTCCCGTTCGACGACTTGTCCTCAAACAACACGACAGACTCGTGCCCCGTCTTCTCATTCCATACGAGCTCCGCGTGTGTGCCACCTTCGGTCAACGATCGTCAGCCCGGGGACGGCCAAGGGACAGGGGGGAGGGAAAGCTCACTGATGAAAGAACCGGGCAGAATGTGCGAGCTCTGCACCGCGCGCCCGAACGACGCGCGCCCGTCGATGCGCCAGAATTCGAGCCGCAGTAGCTGCGGGTGCTTCCCCACGGGCTCAAAGTACCCGAAGAGGTGCTGGTCCCCGGGAGAGGACGTCCATTTGGTGGGTGTCAAAGACATGCGAGCAGTGCAGTGTGATGTGGGCGAAGGACAATAGACCTTGAACGCGCGAATAGCGTTTTGTTTTATACCCCAGCCGGGAGCGCGACAAAGCGCGCACGGTCCTGGGCATAAGCGTCGATAAGAGCCATCAGGCCATTGTTGTCCCTCCGGACATAAGAGCTTCCAAGGTCAAAGCATCGAGCATCAGAGCTGGACCTTGCATGGAGCATGCCGTTTGTGACAATGGCGCTGTAGCAGATGGCTCGAGTGCATCAGGCTATTGTGTTTCGTTTTTGCTCGGAAAGGAAGTCGCGCCAGCTGAGATATCCGTGCAGGGTGGTGGCTAGAAACAACCATCGTAACCAGGTAATCGTAATATGCCCCGGTGATGCAGACTGATGGCAGTCCGCTCGACGGGCTGAGTGGCTTCAACGTTGACTTTGGCAATGAAACTCTTCAGCGTTGCCGCTCCTGACTGCAGCGAGGGAAAACATGAATTTCATACACAAGACAAGGAGAGCTAGGTACAAGCACAGAATACATTGATAACATGAAATGAAACTAGAATCCAATACCGTATATCTCAGCCTGTACCCCAGGATCGGGGATGGGCGAATCCGAATCGGACTCGACGAGCGGAGTTCTCGGTCTGGGGAGAGGGCTGGAAGCAGCCGCAACACCGACCGTCCTCCGCGTCGGAATCACCACACCTATCACGCGACATGTGTGTGTGAGTACTAGTAAAAAGACGGAGAGCAGGCAGAGCGAGACGCACCGCTCCGCTTCAGCTCGTCGTATCCCTTGAGCCTGAGCTTGTGTGTGTCGGGGTCCACGGTCGCGCCCTCCTCGATGGCGACGTACGAGATGTTGTGTGCGGCGAGGAACGCCGCGTCGAGGGTACACGGGGCGTCCTCGAGGACCTCGTCGACCCACCGGCAGTGCCGCAGCAGCTCGCCGCGCTCGACCGCAGGCAGGACGGCGGGCGTGCCGAAGCGGTGGCACGTCGCGTCGGAGAATACGCCCACGATCACCCAGACGTTGGGGAAGGACAGCTTCACTTGGCGCAGCTGGAGGGCATGCCTGAGAGCGGGATGTGAGCATACGTGCGAGCGAGGGGTGGCGTTGAATGAACGAGTTTTTCGACGCACCTGACGTTCAGTCCGTCAAATATCCCGTCGACGTAGATTCGCTTGGGGCGGGTGGGGGACACGGGGAGGGAGAGGCCCAACACAGCTCGTACATACGACTGTATCTCCTCCGCCGTCAAATTGCAGGTGGAGTTGAATGTGTCTTGAGCGTCCTGCGACGGCTGGGGTTCCACTATGACGGGCGGTGGGAGTGCGCCGAGGTCTGCGATGCTGGCGTCCGGGGAGACAATGTCGTAGTCGGAATCGTCGCTGAGCACAGAGGTATCCATAGCTGAGCGTCGATGGAGGAGGGGTTCGATAGAAGGGTCTAGTTGCCTCGCGTCCGCCACCTGTAGCGCATAGGTTACGCGTCGAGCGTTTGCACGCGATCCGCATCATGATTCATTGCGCCTGTGAATAGCCAAAACGCGATCACATGATGCTTGAAACGCGGTGTTTGTTTCGTGATAGGATACAAACAGAAGGGAGCTAGATCTGTACATGGGCCAAGGAATGGTTTTCAAGTCATTTCAGTGTTTATGCTCGCCTCGGTCTGGCGAAAACGCGTTGGGCCTGTGCCAGGCACAACATGCGGGAGCAGAATGACGTATTGCACTGATTATGCCAATGGACGGGCATGAAGTATCAACACCTGACCGCACCGAGTGCCGCCGTAGCCAGAACCCAAACTTAATCCGATTCACAAAACGGGCCGGCGAATTTCAAAGGTCGGGAAGTCTGTCGGTGATGTCGACCACTGCCTTCAAGTCGCGCGCCAGGCATTGTGTGAGTTTCTACTACATCGTAGTCGCATTCATCACTGAGCAGGCGGTGATGTCTATTGCATGTCATATCACACCCAGTCGGCGGAGACCAGCCATGACCGCCTGTGACTTTTGCTGGGGTGTGCTTTGAATATGCTTTTCAGGGTTACCGTGCAGTCGACAATCACAAGGTCAGAGCAGTACTGCAGTTAAGGAGCCTTTTATGAGGCCGAATGGCTGAAAATAGCACCGCAAACTCACGCACAGGCACTACGGAGCCTAATGTTGCAGATCCCACCCAAAAATGGTTCGAGAGCCAATTCATTGAATTGGCAGTGCCGGTGTGTTGGGTATCGCACCACTGCGGGTTCCGGCACCGATATAATGTAAAGCCAGGCTCTGGGCCGCATCCCGACGCTCTGCGGAGCAAGTCATCACGAGGCACTTGGGTGCAGAGTACAAAACGGGCTCGATGGGGAATCACTCTACTATTGACGGCCCGCATTCAATGGACTGAGCATTTGAGTGATCTGATGATGACGAAGGGAGAAACCCACGAGGATCATGGTGGACGCTGCGAGCACGACCTGAGCCAAAAGGGGGAGAGATCCGTCGACAAGAAGTTGGGAGGATTTCCAAGAACATTCAATCCCGCTTCTAGTAGCGCACCGACATCCGTGGCCGCGTTCGTGCTGACGTGCACATGATCTCAACATATGCAGTTGCGACAAAAAGCCTAAGATGATCAATGTTGCAGGAGAATGGTATAGTACCGCTGAGCACTCAGAGGTCTCATCGAAGCACCTCCGCTGCACCTGTTGCATCACGTATGGTCAGATTTCTTGCAGAGTCTCCTCCTCAGTGCTTGGACATTGTACTTAGATCCGTTCATGGGTGCTCTCAGATAGACTTTAGAGCGGCCGGTAGCTGCTGGAGGTCGGACGCGATCTGCACTGCCTGGAATGGAAGAGAGACTGTTCAACCGCCATGGAGCAATCAGAAGGGAAACGAGGAACAGTGGCTCAACGATGCTCCCTGCATAGTAGAACGCTGAAGACGGGAGCATTTTCTTGATCATGGAACCGATGAAAGCCGCTTTCGAAGTCCCCTCGCGATGACATTGACAGCGCACATCAAATCCTGAAGGCGTTTGGCACTTGACAGAGCGAGACGACCGAAGTACTTGTGTGCGGTTCGAGAGGAACCGTGAGCTCAACGCGAGGGACATGCCCGCTCTCATTTGGTCGCAGTGCGGTCCAGCCAAATGTGGCGGACTGACTGCAGGAAGAGTTTTTGCACAGCGTGCCCGGTGCGATGGGCGATGTGCCGGATAGCCTCTGGATCTAAGCGCGATCTCGAACAGCGTTCGGCCCCTGCTTTCGCTTGCATACTTACGCGCGAGCAACGCATGGAAGCGATCCTCCATCGGAAGTGACTAGCTCGCTTCATTTCGGATCATCGAAAGGAACTGACGCATTGCAGTTTCCACTAGATTGTAGCTCGTCTCTGCGCTCGCACAGGATCGTACAGCAAAAGCACCGGGTAGTCAGCGTCCAGAACATAAGCACCGCATTCACGTCTCATCCATCACATGATCAGGATCGAGCAAATCAGGAGCTTCGTCTTCGTCGCCCTGAGCTGCGGTAGCTGTTGGTGTCTTCGCAAGTATGAGCACTTCAGGTTGCGAACTGGATATGCGGGCAAAGCGGAATAGATGGGTTCCTGCCAGGGACTTGAGATCCCAAGCTCGGAAATGTGACAAAGTGGGAGGATGAGTGAGATCGGGGAGGTCTACAAGATAATTGACAAGAGCACGATCACACGATAGGTCAACGCACCCATTCCTGTTCTGTATATCTCTTCTTCCCGTAGCCTTTGTTCCTCTAGTCGCACCTGAAGGGGAGATTTCGGCCGTCCAGCGCGGCGAGTGTTTTGCTCGTGTGCAAGCGTCGCATCATGGCGCGAGACCCAAGTTCGCGCTAGCTCGTGCAGTTGTGCGAGGGTGAGACCATCAGACTCCGGATTGGAATCAGACTCGATGCGTTGATGGGGCAAGGCGCCTTTGAGAAAGGCGTAGAATGTGAGATGCGTCGCATCTTTTTTCGAGCGTTTAGTGCGAAGCGATGCGAGTTTTCCCTTCCTGATAGCAGTGCGCGCGAGCTGTCCGGCTTTGCGGGATTCTGGGTGAAAGACCTTTTCTTTTTTGGCCGGTGCTTTCGCTTTGGTGGGCTGAGGCGGCGGCATTGAGGGGGCAAGCAAGTGATAAATTTCGACATCAGCGTCCGGTGATTTCCGGCGCGTGGCAGCCTACGGCTTGCACACTACTCTCATTCTCATGTCCTCACGCGACGTAGATCGCATTAATATCTCTGCCGCCCAGCAGACCCTCGACAGTAATCTCTGTCCTGAGCGCAAAACCGTCCCCGTTTGACTTGAGATTCTTCCCCTCAGTTCTGCATGAGATGTCACAACTTCTCAACACCCAACTCGACAAAGAAACGGTCCGTTTCGGGCTTGAAATACTATCCAATCACGAATTTGATATCTGCGGCGCAGCTGACAACGTGTGTACGGATGATCGAGAGTGGTGTTAACCCAGAAGCTTTGGCGGTATGATGAGTACTGTTTGTGCGGCAGCTCCTCAACTTCCTTCCTCTCTGTGCTAGGCCGTTATCCAAGAATTGAGGCGGGAGAATGCCAACCAACGTAGTCAGGAGACAAGGGCGTCATAAGAGAGAATCATGTACAATAGCGTGTAACTGTAATATCGGTGTCTATTACACCTTGTTTGGCTCCAACCCGCTCCTACCTTAGCGTTTGCTCATCGACGACCACGTTCTAGCCCCCCGGGCATCCATCACATTCGTCCCACGGCCGCAAGTCGCATTTGACCTACTGCCATGCAGCCCAGCGAATACGACATTCTCCGTGAGGTCGAGGTGATTTGATCTATCTCTCGCCGCACAATACAGTATTCATGGAATCCACTCTTTCGCAGGCTCTGCGGGACATCCGACGGCGGTCTACGACACCGGGTGCACTCACCATCGACCCCGACCTTCCCAATCAAGCCCCGACATCTCCCACCAACCCGTACAACCCCCAAGACGCTTCCACCAGCGCCAATCCATCACCGGACGCCGTGTCCAAACCTTCCGACGACCCATTCCACCTTTTTTGGGTGCCCGCAAGTTTGCACCCCGAGATTGCACCGCAAGAATTCCGCGCATTCCTCAAAGAACATGCCCGTAATCCCCCCTCTGACGACGAAAGCCAGTCCCTCTACCGGAGGCCTTCGAACGCCTCCTCCGGTCTTGGCCGCAAAAAATCCATGCTCAGTCGCCAGTATCAGCCTTCCGAGAATGACTCTAGCGACGAAGCGGTGGTTCCGCTGCGCAGAAACAACTCGGGAATCTACTCTTCCAACCAAAACCTTGGGCCACAACTCACCATCGCGGACTTGCAGAAGCTGGATGAGCTGGCGGAGGAGGCTTCGGAAAGCGATGATCCTGCGCAACTGAGGAGTATTCTGCGCCGTAGCCTCAGTCTCAACGTGTCTCCAAGTGGTGCGTGACATGATCGTGGGGTAATTCTATCCCTAACCTGGACATCTACAAGCACTCGATGCCGACGATCTCGGCGACGAAGCGGACCAGCCCATTGTGGTAGCTCCGCCGGGGCAATTTCTGCGGCGTACTGCACGGACTCGTATCCGCAAGCCCGGACTGCCTGGTGACGGCGGTGGACACCGATTTAACGAACGACGCCGCGGACCTTCTTCGCGATCCAAGGCATCTCCGACTCTTCAGCGCACATCGAGTGATGTTTCGTCCAGCGATCACGGCGATTCCTCAGAGTCGTTCTCCAACTCTATGCCCACGCCCAGGCCGCGTGCCGCGTCGAACGAGGGCATGCTGACAGGTGCACAGCGTCCTGACTCGTTCAGTGAAGAGGCGCTCATCTATGAAGCCTATGCGCGTGATCATGATGAAGAGGAGGAGGAGGAGGATGTACCTCCCTTACCTCCAGTGGTCATCACTGCGTCGCCGTCTGCCGGTGGCGCCGATTACGAGGAGCCGGCCCCTGCTAGTGCTTTCCAGTCTGAACCGGAGCCACCGTCTATCCTCTACCAACCTCAGCCCACGCGTCTATCAGCACCTTCCGGATCGGATACATATCAGGCCCAGCAACCCGGCTCGCGAACACCATCACCGTCCTCCGAGTACGAAGTCTCTACCCCGACAGTTTCACCCGAAACATACAGTCCTGCCGGGACTCCCACGGGTTCACCTCCACCGCCACCATCCTTTCTGTCCACGTCGCCATCACCACGGAAGGACAAGGACAAGAAGGGCCTGTTCAAGTGGGGGAGTGACAAGGAGAAGGAAAAGCCGGCCAAAGGGTCTAAACGGGTCGAGAAAGAGCGCGAGAAGGACAAAGACAGCGGCTTCTTTGGGTCTTTGTTCGGAAAGAAGAAGCACGATTCGTCGGTGCCGGAGCCTGCCGGGCTTCACGGCGGGCGGGAAGCCGCTCACGCGCTCTTAGGACAATCTCAACGCGCTCCGCGGTCGCCGGGTGCCCCGTCGCCACTTGCGGGGGTGCCGGATGCGATGCTGGGTGGGATCAACAACTACTCCCGGTATCCGATCCATGTCGAACGGGCGATCTACCGACTGAGTCACATCAAACTGGCGAACCCGAGGCGACCGTTGTACGAGCAGGTTCTGATCAGTAACTTGATGTTCTGGTATCTGGGTGTGATCAACAAGGCTCAGGCTCAGGCCCAGGAACAACAACAGGCCGCCCAGGCCGAGGAGGACGAATCCGAGGCTGAGCGGGAGGCAGCTGAGCGGGAGAGACTAGAGCGGGAGCGGCAGGAGAAGGAGCAGCGAGAGAGAGCAGAGCGAGAGCAGAGAGAGCGGGAGGAAATGAAGAAGCGGGAGGCCTCGCCACGGCGGGGATCGTTGACGAAGGCTGTTCCGCCCGGGGCACCTCAGCAGCGGCGAGCCGAGATGCCTGTGAGGGGCCCTCAATACGAGATGCAGCACCGAGTGATGGAGAAGGAGTATGCGGGCTACAACGGAAACGGGCCTGCGCGGACGAGCTCTGCTGGGGCTCAGCAGCATGGATACTATTCTCCCGGAGAATCCATGCAGCAGCAGCAGCGGCTTCCTCCGGGTGCAATGGCACCTGCAGATCACTCTTCATGGCAAGCATCGCCGCGCACGCAGTCTGCGTCTCCTCCGCCGGCAGCCCAGCGACGCTCGCGCTCGCCGCCGCCGCCAAATATGTACAACGCAGCCGGTGGGCAAGGTGGTGGTGCTCGGCTGGCAGGCCGATCTTTAAGTGCGACCGCGGCCATGCCCTCAGCCGCACAGCCTCCTCCGATGAACGGCAAAATCCGGAAGGGTCAAAGCGCACACGCTGGAGTGCCTGCCAATGCTCGACGACCGCAGCCAGCCAACGGAGCGCCGATTGGCGAAGAGGAGGACATGCCGCTGGCGATGTGGCAGCGGCAGCAGAGGCGATGAGCCCTCGCCGCCTACCCGCATCTAGACACTCTTCCTTGTGTGGCTCACAATTACACATAAAGCCAATCGGCGCTTGCCCATGCTAATCACGGACTACTCTACGCCAATCTCTACACTTCTGATGAACTGCTAAATCGTATATCCTCCTCCCATTGCTTTCTTTTTGGTGTTTTAACACAACCTTGTAACATTATCAGCATCTCACGTCGAATGCAAATGGATCAGAGACGTCCCTTGTAATCATTGTCAGAGTGTGGGACACAGGCTGAACCTGCAGGATTGCCCAGGGTCTGCCCGACTGTACCCGCTTCCTGTCAAGTATCTGAGGCGATACACGCGATCGCGCGAGCCAGCAGATCGGCTCCTGCGCGTCCATATAAGGATGTTCATCCATCTGCATATGGGACCGCAAGCGATATTAAACTCGGCGGCATTAGAGTGTACTCAAGGATCATTTTGAGGGACTCCGACCTATGGGGTTCTCCGGTGACCGGATGCTTACTACGAACTGCACGCTCAGCACGCCAGTGTGTGAGAAGGACTATGACGATCGCTCGACACTAGACACCATCAGAAGCGGAGGTGTTCTTCGACGAATCGACAGTCTCCGACGAGGACAAAAAAGGATCATTGGTGCCCAGCTGTCACTGACAGTAACTGTAGCATCGACATTGGATATCACCTGACAACGCTACAGCAAGCGATCATTTTCGGTTTCATAACGGCCTCGACCTCTGTCTGGAGTCTGGACCAGAAAACCTGTCCCTCGCGAACCGATCTATAAGAATGATTCCGGAGTGTGTAGAGATCCTTCCTGCGTCGCACCTATGGCTCCGCTGTCTCCCCGCCACCCTCGAATCCTAGTTGTACGCGATCCCGAAGGCTGACTGTCCAATGCAAACGACTCAACGATTTGGAAACACAGGTCGGCGCTGGTCCGTCGGGCTTAGTCATGGCTCTCGCGCTCCTCAAGCATGGCGTTCCTGTTCGGCTCATCGATAAAGAGACCAGTCCGCGGATGGGGCAGCGAGGGGCGGGCATCATGGTGCGCTCATTTGCATTTCTAGTCGAGACCGCAGGACTTGACACGCCGGTTCCAGCCTCGTTCGATGGAACTCTTCCAAGCCCTCGGTGTCGCTGGCGAGATCCTCACGCGTGCTATCGCGGCGCCGCAGGCCGTCATGTACAAAATGCCCGACGGAGTGCAGGTCCTCAGCAAGTTCGATATGTGGCCTCCGACCTCCTCGCATACCCAGCGTCCCTACGTGAGTCGGGCATCATCGGGTCTGCGAAGTACCTGCACTCGATTGACATCTCTATCCAGCCGGATGTGGTCATGCTCGGGCAAGATCATCTCGAACAAATTCTGCGATCGGAGTTGCGACGGTTGGGATGTGAACCTGAATGGGGAGCCTGTCTTCTCTCCTTCGAACAGCGTGCCGGAGAAGGCTGCGTTCGCACTCGCATCTCGCGTCCATCGGATAACTCGGAGGAAGAGACTGTGGAGACACCTACGTTCGATTACATCGTTGGGGCGGATGGGGCTCGGGGGATGGTCCGCAAGGCCTTGGGGCTCTCATTCCTGGGCGAAACGCGTAACGCCGAGAATATCATGGTCGGGGATGTCATGGTGCACGGCCTGGACTCGAAGGTATGGCTACCGTGTCTTCTATCGCATAACCTCCTCGGCTCAGACTTCTCAGCATTGGCATATGTGGGGCGAAGTTGGAGAAAAGTGGTACGGATCAGTGGGCATCTCGTGAATCGGTCCGCTAATGAATTGCCGACGTTTCTTCTGCAGGATCAGCCTGAGACCGACTGAAGTTCCGTTCATGTACAACTTTCTGTTGACCGGAGAAGGGATCGACCACCCGTACCTCATCGAACATCCGGAGGAATTGAAACCCATCTTCGAAGAATACACCGGCAGACGCAAGGATCTGGTATTCGGAGACGTCGTATGGTTATCGCAATACAGGTGTGTGCATCTGCTGGCTGGTGTCTCAGATTGCTCACTCCCTCAAGGCCAAACATTCGGCAAGTCAATCTTTTCTGAACCGGACGCGAGTAAAAACCTTCTCTGCAGAATGGTCAACCACTTTTCCGTCGGTCGGGTATTCCTGGCAGGAGGTACGTGGGCTGCTTCTCAGGCTTGGCTTGGCTGACCACAACTGTCAAGATTCGGCTCACGTTCATAGCATTACTGGCGGTCAAGGAATGAACACCGGAATCCAAGACTCGTGGAACCTGGCCTGGAAAATGGCCATGGTCCAACGCGGAATCTCGCCTCGTTCGCTACTCGATACGTACACAGAGGAGCGCGCGCCGGTGGTTGCCGCCATGCTCAATCAAATCACCGCCCTGCTGAATGAGACCTGGACTGGGCGGGACAAGGGGTCTGCTGGCTCGGCCCCAAAGACCTCTGCCTGGAAATACAACGGCGGAATCCTGCAGCTTGGCGTGAATTGCCGATGGAGCTCAGCCATCGTCGACGAACAAGTCGATGAAGACCATTTTGCTGACGAATTCGACGACTTGGACCCATTCGACGACGATGACGAAGACGACGGCGACGAAGGAATGGGTCCTGAATCTGAAGCGGAGATTATGGATCGCCCGCTGCGGGCGGGAGACCGAGCCCCTGATGCTCCGGGACTTGCTGTTCTGAAGCGTCTAGTTCCTGTTGGCCAGACCGTGGACACGTTTTCCGATGCGTGCTCAACAAACATGTTCCACATTCTCCTTGGGTGCCGACACACTATTCTGATCTTCACTGATGACGTCCACCGGTACACCCCCGTCATCCGCCTAGCTCGAACCTATCCACGCGATATCCTACAAACAGTCATTGTGCTTCGGCCCGGGAGCGTCGCCGCCCCTGGAGCTCACGCGTTGGCCGACTGGGTCCTGGAGGATCGGTCTGGCCTTGCCCACAGCGCCTATTCCACCACAGACCATTGTGACGTCATCATTGTCCGGCCCGATGGACTGGTCGGTGCCGTGCTGCGCAGTCGCGAGGGACTGCGACACTACTTCAATGGTATTTTTAACAGACCCAAAGCAGTTTAAATAATCAGATAAGATGTGTATGTAGCCTTAGCCTTAACCAACCACCTTACGTAATTAGACCTGTCGCAATGTCCTCTCTCCTCCCGCGCTACCTATGTAAGAATCCCATCCCTGCAAGCTTTCTCAGAGGAGGCACGTCCAAGGGCATATTCCTCCTCCGCCAAGATCTTCCCCCGGATCGCGCCGCGTGGGCTCCTGTCTTTCTCGGGCTCATGGGCGCGCCGGATCCCCTCCACGGTCGCCAACTCAACGGGATGGGCGGCGGAGTCAGCAGCCTGTCCAAAGTCGTCGTCGTGGAGCCTGCATCGGAGGAGCAGCAGAGAAGCGGCATCTCCGTCGCCTACACGTTCGCCCAGGTGGGTGTCAAGGACTCGAGCGTGGACTACAGCGGGAATTGCGGCAACCTGAGCGCGATGGTCGGCGTGTTCGCACGCGACCACGGGCTCTGCGCGTCTCCGCTACCCGGCGCCACGCACATGAATGTCCGCGCCTGGAACGTGAACACGCAGAAGGCTATCGACACGACGTTCCCTGTGAACGACCACGGAGTCGCGGCTCTCGATCATCCCGAGGTGGAGATGGCCGGTGTTCCCGGCAAGGCGAGCACCATTGTCATGGAATTCGTCAAGCCGGGCGGTGCTCGGACAGGGAAGCTCCTTCCCTCTGGCGCGCCGACTGAGGACCTGGTCGTTTCTGGGCCTTCCGGAGAGAACCGGATACTGACCGCTTCATTGGTCGACGCGACAAATCCGACTGTGCTTGTTGGCTCTGCTGAGCTGGCCCAATTCATCCCAATTGGCGATTACCTGCGGGGTTCTCCTGTCCCTGTCGTCGACGAGGTACTCGAGCGGATCAGACAAGCTGGAGCCGAGCGGATGGGGCTTGATCCCTCTGCTCAAGCTCAGCCGAAGATTGCCATTCTCAGTGCGCCAAACGAGGAGGATCTGCAAGCGGGGGTAGACATTGTCGTACATGCGCTCTCCATGGGGGTCCTGCACCGAGCTGTTCCCGGCACAGTGGGGCTCTGCATCGGCGTTGCAGCTAATGTCGCAGGCACCCTTCCATGGCAAATTGTCCAGAAAGCGCGGGGTAACCAAGCACAAAAGGAAGCAATGATTCGAATTAAACATCCCAGTGGTCTAGTCGAAATCGGCGCAGAGTTCGAAGAGAGCGGAGATGTGAAAAGCGCCAAGGTCATACGGACGGGCCGTCGGTTGATGGAGGGCCGCGTGTGGTGGTAATCCGCCTGACTCGAGTAACTCAAACCTTCTGTATCGCTTTTGACACGTCTTCATGAACGTCGGCAAAAACTCGCGGGGTCGGCACTGCACGGGTAGCGAGCACGTGACCGTGAAACTACAGATTAACTTAGCCCCGCAAGAGCCCGCCAGTTAGATAGTTCCAGGCGATGATGCTGCACCACTTCCTTTCCCTTCTCTTACACTCCGTACCGGAGCCTCCGTGATTTCATCCGGGCTACCTCTGGGCGCGGGGAATTCTCGGCTGATTCTTTGCTGGCGAAGATCGAATCGATACGATAAGAGGGGGCTCAAGTTTCAACAGATTGCGCGTGAATTCCTGCCGATACAGTACCGACCATTATGATTTACCGGATTCTCGTTGCATCCTACACTTCAAGCTTGACCTGGCTGGCCTTTGACCCCGAAGCTGCGACTCTGGTCGTGCGGTCGAGTCATGAAGTTGGGTTCCACCCCTCGTGGATTGAATTCTACCCCGGAGACCACTCGCTCGTTTTCACTGGATTAGAGCAGACCGACGGGAAGATTCTGGTCATCAAGTACGACTCGGAAGGGAAGGGGAGTGTCGTTGCAGAGGCATCGAGTGGTGGTGCGGATCCCTGTTCGCTCGCGATTAGCAAGAAGGAGCTGTTTGTTGCCAACGTCCGTGTCCTATGTTATGCATATACTGCTCTAGACTGATGATTTCCTGCAGTACTCCTCGGGCACCGTGGCGGTACTCCCCATCACATCCAACTCGCCGTACATCCTGTCCGACCCCGTTATCACCCAATTGCAAGGTTCTGGCCCCAATTCGGAACGTCAAGAGGGCCCGCATGCCCACCAGGTGATTCTGAACGATGCCGAGAACCAGTTGCTCGTCGCTGATCTCGGCTCGGATTGTGTCTGTCGGCTTGGGCGGCAGGACGACGGCACATGGGGCGTCGACGGCCATATCCGCTACGAGCCGGGAAGCGGACCGCGCCATCTGGCCGTTCACGGTACGCGTAATCGAGAACCCGCTCGCGTTGGGAACTGACGCCTTTTTTTGGGGAGGCGGTTTCATATATACCGTGCTCGAGCTGCACAGCACCTTGGCCAAGCACCGGTTTCCAGCTCAACCCGAGAAAGCCGAGCTGGTCGCTGTGGCGCCTACGATGTTCAGCCCACCTTCTGCTCCCCATGATATGCTCGCTGCAGAGCTGCTGATCCCCTCACCTACTGCTGCCTTCCCCGCGGCGTATGCATATGTTTCGAATAGAAACGACCCGTCGCCCGAGGGTGATTCGATTGCAATCTTTGATGTCTCGGGAGACAAGTTGGAGCTCATAGCCGAGGTCAGAACAGGTCTCCGTCATCTGCGTGGGATGGCATTTAGTGGCCCGGACAATAAATGGCTGGTCGCAGGTGGTGCTTTGGGCGGAGGTGTCAAAGTGTTTGAGAGGGTTGATGGCGGGAAGGCACTGCGTCTCATCGCAGAGAATATCGACATAGAGGCTCCAACAGGATTCCTGTGGCTCTAATATTTTGAGCAGTCGTTGTGTACAATACATAATACATTTTAGATCTCGAGTTGGATTTCAGTCGCGAATGTCACAGGCATGTGATGTTGTGACTGGACGCGGACTCATTATGAGATTCATGTGGCCTTTTTGACGATGGACAGATTGGGTTGGAGCCCAAGCTTATAAAGCTTGTTTGAATTGTGAAACAGTGCATTTTGCACGATTTCGACGGCGTCCTGTTCGCTCAGCTCCTTACGCGTGATATAGTCCGCTAAAACCTGAGGGGAGTGTTAGCGCCCCCAAAGCTAAGAAACAGGTGGTCACATCATATAGTGCTTGTCTTGACTGGACCACGCCCAGGTAAAAGGACTCGGGCCACCAATGGCCGTCGGTGGACCACAGAATCTTGCTCGTGGGACATATTTCCAACATCTGCTGGACGATAGACCGCTGTCCTGCCCCAGACACAAACGGAAAGACCTGCAAGGAAATTCAGTATCTACGCTCGAAAAGTAGCTTGATCAATACTTCGCCAAAGTCCAGATAGACGTTGGGATACACGGCAGAAAGATACCCGGCATCTCTCGTGTACGGGTAAGACGAGTGCAGCAGCACGAACTTCGTCTCCGGGTATCTCTTGATGACCTTTTGGAGGTGAGATGGCGAAGCTTTCGTCAGCGTGATGTCGTTGTCACCCAGTCCCGTGTGGAATTGGACTAGTCACAAGTACATCATCTGTGGACCAATCGAAGACTAACCGGTACCCACTCGGCTTGTCCTGAGCTGCAGCAATCTCCAGGGTCTTGCAAACAACCAAGTCGTTGAGAGCTTTATGGGCCAGCCGGATCTTTCCGGTCAGCTTGAAGTCCTGCGCCACATCCTTGAGGGATGCTAGAACAGCCTCAGCCGACTCAGAGGGCGGTTCCACGTCAAGGCCGGTCCGATAGCAAGCCACCGATTTGAAACCGACCACTTCGTTGGCAGCGGCACTTTCCGCGAGTGTTCTTTCGAAAATATCCAGAAACGCCGACAGCACGAGCTCGAGTTGCTCAGACGCGGCGTATTCTTCGTGACCTCGCAAGAGGTCTCGGAGAATTTTCTAGTGTCCAGGTCAAATCAAGCAAACACGGCAATCGAGGCAAATGACCTCGGCGACGACTTCGACGCGCACGATGCGCTTGGTGGGACTTGTAGTGTAGCGATCATGCCAGCGAAAGTCCTCAGCATACTCTTCGACGCCTCCAAGCCCATCATCGAGGAGCAGACATCTGCACAGGTCGACGAAAGCGACGTGGTTCTTGCGACGCATGCACTCACTGTGTCCCCGTGATAGAGGCGCGCATAAACATGTCGCAGCAGTCGGAGTAGGTCATCTTGCTGCGGGCGGCTTTTATCGAGTCCCAGGTGGGGTTCTCCAGCTTGAGCGCGTCGCCGAGCTGGAGAATGGCGCGTCGGCAGGCGAGTGTGGAGATAGAATGGCCGGTGAGCGCAGAGCCTTTTGGGGGAACCATTGAGCAGAATTTTCTGTAATTGAGTACCACAAAAAACCTTCGGCCTCAGAGATCACGCCCTCGAATGGAAAGTGATCACGATTGGCTTCCGTGAGGAGTGGATGAGCGTGGTTGTCTGTTGTGCGGATGTATCAAGACGACGTCGGCGGTTCCCGAGATCACATATCACCTATCGCAGGATAGAAACGACACGCTTTGTCGAGTGCCGCGTAGACGTGATCCTGATCGTTCTTCAAAAGCATCAGTGTCGGACGTTAAACGTTGGAGGACGACGCTTGGTGTCAATAATGATAAGCGGAGGCATCAGTGGCTATGCCAGTCAAGACAATTATCCCACGGCCCATTTGTTCTCAGATTCGGATGGAGGAGAAACCGCTCCTCGACACAACGGAGTGGAACGAATGGAGGACCCGCAGTCTTTCTCGGGGAGGTTTTGGTATTGACAGGGCCGAAATATGGTGCGCACATCCACGTCCATGGAACCCACCTCACGACCCTGCGCTTAGGCCGAAGCTTCTCCATGCCGTGGCATTAAAGACGAAGGAACAAGCCATGGGAGTTGAAGAAGTCCACGAGGAAAAGCCTCACCCCGACGAGCGGCAGATCCAGCTGGATACGGACCGCAGCTTCGTGTTATATCCAGTAGGTGAACGGAACAAGAAGACACGCGAAACTACTATTCATCCGGCTCTGCAGAGTCCGAACTGGATAAGGAGACCCTCCAATCCGAATTGAACGCTCTCCTCGTTGAAATGTTCCGGCGACGCCCAAAGCTTCACTACTTCCAGGTGAGTGGAAGGAAAGTCAGTGACAATGCCATGTCTAACGTGGTAGCGCAGGGATACCACGACATCATCACCGTGCTCTTGTTGACACTGCCGAAGGAGCTCCAGCTAGCGTGCGCAGAGCAACTCAGTCTGCAACGTGTAAGAGACTCGATGGGATCGACTCTAGAGCCAGTGCTGGGTCTTTTGCGGTAAGCTCCGGACCGTCAGGAGAGCCATGATACAAACTTCGGTCACACAGGGTTACCAGGAATGTTCTCAGAGCTACGGATCCTGACTATGCGGCGCTCCTTGAACAGCACGTTGTATTGTATGTTGCCAGGCCGGCTGCTGATTTGGGTTTAGGACGGCGCCACTCCCGTATTACGCCCTGCCCAATCTCTTGACGCTCTTTTCTCATGATATGCCGACTCTACCGCTCATACAACACGTCTTTGACTATCTTCTAACTCGGCCTCCCATCTATGTGGTCTATCTTGCATGTGCAGTATGTCCTTGCACGCCACATCATGCTCTAGTCCGCCGATCTCATTCGTTGCCCACAGATCATTCTTTCGAGGAAGCAAGAGGTTGAGCGCCTCGAAGAAGAAGGCGAAGAGGGGATGATCCACTCGCTGCTTTCTGCGCTACCAAGCCTAGCCGACGACGCACTCAGTAATTCAATGCCTGAGACTAGCTTCGACCAATTGGAAGATAAGACTTCAATTCCGGAAATCGAAGAGCCAGCCATGGAGGATGACTCTCACGCTACCGGGGACCCTGTTCTGAAAGAGCATCCATCAAACGAAGATATTAAATCAGAAGAGATGGAAGAGCCCTCGCGTAATCTCTTGACGGTGCAGCTCACAGAGCTGCTGGCTCTCTCGGACGATCTCTATCTCCGCCACCCTCCTCACTCCCCCGCCATCCAGCTGTCATCGATAATGGGGCCACAGAGCGTCGTTTTCACTTGGTCGACGGATGCAAGCGATATGCCCTCTCCGGATGCGGCCGAAGCCATGGTCGAGCGAACAGACTTGATCGTGTATCCTGAAGAACTTCCAGAGCCCGAACCCAAGCCCACTCGGCACCGGCCACAGAGCAGGCAGGTTCCTGTCACATTGCTGGTCGGAGCGGGCTTGGTTGTTGGTGTGGCGGTCGCCGTGTCGGTCTATAACTCTCGACATGGCGATCCTGTTCGTGACATGAAGAAGTTAGGACAGTTGGCGGTCGGAGCGGCCGTGGGAATCGTCGAGAGCTTGACACGCTTCCGGGTTTCTTGACCGATGCCCTGAGATTGTCCGTGTCTTCTGCGGTTACGTACATTCATATGCTATAAAATGAGATACGATGGATCGCACGTTTTCCAAGATGGCCCGTGCTTTCTTTCTCTCCCTCCTCCTTTCCGCCACGGTCAACGCGGCCCGTCAGAAAGCGGACACCAAGGTCCTCATCCTCGGCGGCGGAGTGTCCGGCGTGATTGCTGCACGGACCCTGCATGAACAGGGCATCGATGACTTTGTCATCGTCGAGGCGCGCGACGAGCTCGGCGGGCGGATGCGCAGCAGGAGCTTTGGGGCACCGGGCAAGGCCGTGACGGTAGAGCTGGGTGCGAACTGGATCCAGGGCACCCAAACGGGAACGGGCCCCGCAAATCCGATCCTGACGTTGGCCAATAAGTACGGCGTCAAGACCGCCCCGAGCGACTTTTACACGTCCATCGGTAAGTATCCGCCTGCGTGAACCGTGATTGGCTGTTTTGCCGCTGACAGAAATCGCAGTGACTTACGACGAGCATGGCTCGGCGGACTACCTTGATGTGCTGAACACTGCCCTCGACGCATATACCAACTTGACTGTCGTCGGCGGAGCGCGCGTTCCCACCAAGCAGGTCGACGCGACCTGTCGCACGGGATATTCTCTGGTCGGCGCACGCCCGAAGACACCGGCAGAGATGGTCACAGAGTACTACGTGGTAAGAAGAATCTGTTTGTTCGTTGTCAACGGCGTTGACGTGTGATCTCAGTTTGTATGATCTTCGCATGTCTGCTACTGGCCTCGCTTGACACTACCTCAGGACTGGGAATACGCGCAAACGCCTGAACAAACGTCGTGGATCGCATCATCTTGGGTGGGTGTCTTATCTTATCTCTCGGCCCCGCTGTCCTATCTTATCAACGCAGGCCAACAACTTTACGTTTGATGTCGATCAAGGCGGCTTCTCGGCAGACAACGAGTTGGCCATCGACCAGCGCGGCTTCAAACACCTCATCCAAGGGGAGGCACAATCATTTCTGAAGCCCGAACAAGTCCGGCTCAATACTACTGTACGCGCTGTGACCTACTCGAAGGATGGTGTGGCGGTCACGCTCGCCAACGGCACCAGGATCACCGCTGAGTATGCCATCTCGACCTTTAGTGTCGGGGTTCTCCAGAATGAAGATGTGGTCTTCGAGCCTGCCTTGCCTGAATGGAAGGAGGAGGCCATCCAGAGTATGACCATGGTACGTCCTTTCACTGTCATGCGAAAGAGGTCATTCTAACATCCACCGGGCAGGCCACGTACACCAAGATCTTCCTGCAATTCGAGAAAAAGTTCTGGTTCGACAGCCAGTTTGCCTTGTATGCCGACACCGAACGGGGGAAGTATCCTGTCTGGCAAGGGCTCGATCTGCCCGGCTTTCTGCCGGGCTCGGGCATCATCTTCGTCACGGTCACGGGCGACTACTCGAAGCGCGTGGAGGCGCTGTCGGACAAGCAGGTCCAAGCCGAGTCGATGGCTGTCCTGCGCACGATGTTCCCCAACATCACCATCCCCGACCCGATCGCTTTCATGTTCCCGCGGTGGAATGCCGATCCGCTGTATCGCGGCAGCTACTCGAACTGGCCCTCCAGCTTCGTCAGCAGACACCACACGAACCTCAGGGCGACCGTCAGCGACCGCCTCTGGTTTGCGGGAGAGGCGATGAGTCAGAAGTACTTTGGTTTCCTGCACGGAGCCTATTTCGAGGGACTGGATGCCGGCCAGGCCGTTGCTAGTTGTCTGCTCAGTGCCAAAAACTGCAAGCCCCGGACTCATTTCGAGTCGGTGCCCAACGCAAATCCGTATGTGATCTAGTTCCATATGTGATCTAGTTACACGCGATTTACAACATACATACATACAACAGAGAGACTATACAACAAATCATGCTGCGTCCGATCCCAAGATCCGTCTCACAGCATCGGTCTCCTTCTCCTTAGCTTTGGCCCTACCCTCTTTGATCCGCTCCAGTCCACTCTGGATGCTCTTGATGTGCACTTCGACAGGGATTCGCGACCCCGTCAGCTCCGGGGCGGCTACTCTCTCGCGCAAGTTCTCGATGTCCTCGCTCATCTGGGTCAAAGCCTGCAAGGCAGAGACCACGTGCATCAGCGCCTGCTTGCGATACTGGCCCAGACCTTTCAGCAAACCCAGATGATTCTCGTAGCCCCGCAGCTTCCGACGGTTCCCGCCTAGAATAGTCCATAGCTCGCTGAGCAGCTCGGATTTCGCGCTCGACAGAGACACGTCCTCTCGCGTGACCATCTCGTGCAGCACAGACAGCTTCTCCTCTAGATTGTCCAGATTGCGCATGCTCAATTCAAACTCGACGACTAGCCGCTGCAAGGTAAACGAGAGGTAGTTCATCGAATCTTCGAATGCATCCAAGATGATGGCTGTCTTGGATGTCGAAGACTTCCAAGGAATGAGTGATCCCCAGATTGGGGGAGCCGGTTTCTGATGTGCTCCTTCAATAGTTAGAAGCGCGTAGTCATTGACCGCCATGATGCTGCAGACGCCGTGAGGTTGGAAACCAAAGTTCACATCTGAGATTGGCCCACTGACCCGTCGACTGCTCCAGATACCTTGGAGCTAAGTTTATTCAAGGACCTTCCGGTCGTTCGCGCATCGTCGACGAAGGTTCGCAGGGCATCACTCAGTATATCGCGACTCCGGAGCTCGCTGACGCCCACAAGGGTGACGAGATCCGTCGTCGCCATCTCCGCCTTCTTGATTTGCAGGGCCAGTGCCGACCCCGAGCTGGTTTCGTCAAGTAGCTGGTCAACCGTGGCACTTTGCATGTCGACCAGCGACGGAAAGTCGGCCCATCTAGGTGCGCTCTGAGTCGGTGCAGCTCCGTGGGGCCTACACAGGGAGGAGCTACCAAGCCCTGGGATGAAGCACAAAGGACGAAACGCAGCTCGTATGCTATGCGACATGAGCCCGATCAGGAATGCCAGCATCCATAGGAAAAGCAGTGCAGACAAAGGGATCCGGAGAAGCATAATCGCCCGCCTGAACACATCGAGGAAGTACCAGCCTACAAACGCCCCTCCGTCGAGTACATCTTTCTTGGTAACGAGGGGGGTCAAGCTGGGGGTCGGAGTCAGGGATGGACTCTGTACTGGAGGCGTGCATGTTTTCCTCGGGGGGCCTGGGGAAGCGACGAATTCTTTCTTATGCCGGCGCTTGCGTGGTGTGGGAGTTCGGGAATAGTTAATGGGTATCCCCTGCGTCTGCGATGTAAGAAAGATATCGTCCTCATCGAAAAGCTCCATCTCCTGCCTCGCGTCGAGCGATTGCATCTCCTGTTCCTCATCGACGTCCTCCCAAGCGTCGTCCTCCACGTTGGAGGACGTGTCTTTCTTGATACGCTTAGTCTTGCGCTTCCGTAAATATTCTGCGGTCTAATGCAGATAAATCGCGTACATGTCGGGAAACGGGCATTGGAGTCGTGTTCAGGTGGGGGCAGCAATCAATACATCATAGATGATGGCCGAGCATAGCCACACGCTTTGTCATGGTCCATGGCATCTTATCAGATTGGTTCACTCCTTCCCTCTCCCCGTCCGTCCGCAGTCCCCGTTGTGGTTTTCAACTCATCGATTGCCAGTATGCCGATAGACACAGTCAATTTGGAGGCTGCGATCCGCAGACACTTGAACTGCACGCACATCGAGATCGAGGACCAATCGAGCGGATGCGGGGAAAACTACGCCATCCTACTCGTCAGTGAAGACTTTGAGGGGAAGTCTACGCTCGTCAGGCACCGTTGGAGTGCGTGTGGCGCGTGCTCAATACCGAGTCCACTAAAATGAGATCTAGTCAACCAGCTGTTGAAGGAGGAGATAGCCCAGATGCACGCGTTTTCCCAGGTCTGGTTCTTTGCCGATGATGACGCGCTCATCCTAATCCTTTCGTTGGAAGAAAACATTCACGCCAAAGCAGTACGAGTTGTATCTGCTCAAAAATCCATGAAGATTGCAGGGTCAGGGTATACTAACTTGTTGGGACTCGGAACCACATCATGTAATACGTCGCTGTTACTAGTGCTGCATATTCTCGCATCGCTTTCTACATTCCTGATTCTTTGCGCAACAGAGGTACGAGGAGAGACTTGGATTTCAAGAGGCTCGTCAGCCAGGAACCGATCGTGATTCCCCACAGCACATCGAAGTAGCTGACGCCTCCGAACTAGACCATGACGCGTGAGTGATATCGATCTATATGCCAGGTACCGGACGGAGAGACGCACCTTGCCATTGGTCAGCACGACACCTTCGAACGAGGTCGAATAGGTTTTCTTGAGGGGCATTCCTTGCAGGTAGCTCAGGACATTGTTGGCGACGACCGGAGCCTGGGCCATGCATTTGACCGCTTGTTTCTCTTCTTTCCATTCGATGATGTCGCCCGCCGCGAATATGTTGGGGAAATCGACAGTTTGCAGTGTCGGTCGAACTTTGACAAATCCGCGTGAAGTGAGAACATCACCGCCCAGACTGTTGATGAAGCCGGTGTTTGGGTGCGCGGCCCCAGCTGTTCTGATCTTGGAGGATTTGAGTTTGAGAATACGACAGCCATTCCGGGACTCACGACCATGTCAACTTGGAAGGTTTGGCTGTTGTCTGACACAACCTTATCAGATTCTGAGTTGGCAGTCACTGGGACGACGTCGCCGAGATGGATCTTGACTGCTCGCGCTTCCAGCTCGCGAGCCACCCGCTCGCGATATTTGTCCGGGTACGTGTCGTTGAGAAGCAATCGCTGACTGTGAACAAGAGCCACATCTTTGGTCTGCACTAGCTTGAGGACATGCCAACAGCTCGCGAGAGGGTCGCTTACCGGCCATGCGTCCTTCAATTCACCAGCAAGCTCTGTTGCACATCATCGGCAGTTGCAACGGACGAGGAGAAGAGATAACAAACCGCATCCGACGGCACCACCCCCGACGATAAGATAGCTGTTCGCCGTCGAGAATTTGGCGCGGGCTGCGTCGATGTACGCTCTGACATCAGCAGCAGTATCCGGGAAGGCGATCGGATCAGTCCAGTTCATCCCGGTGGCAAGTACGAGGACGTCGTACGGAACTCTGTTCCCGCTTTTGCAGACCAGCATGCCCCCAGACCCAGCACGCTCCTGTTGAATGAGCTCCACTTCATCCTGCAGAAATGTGCCGTTGTTCTTGAGAAACAGTTTGTCGTACGGGACGAGGGCAGTGGTGTCCAGATTGTCAACGTCGGAGACCACCATGCGCAAGGCCGCGGGGAGTATGATGCGGTACGGCCGGGGGTTGATAAGAACAAGTTCAAACTTGCTGCTGTCTAGCTTGGCCGAGAGCGCGCGAGCGATGTTAACGCCGGCTGAGCCACCCCCGACCACGACCACTGCAAAGTCCAATGTCATGAGTGCGAGCAGTGTGAGCCGCTGTCGTCAATAGGCTGACCGCTCTGCTTGTCGTCGTTTTTCTTCTGGGAGGTCGCCATCTCTGTTTGAAGGAGGAGGAGGTAAGGGCAGGAGGGTGCGCGTTTGGACGGCTGATCATGAAGGCTCGATAGTCGCCGTGTTTGATGAGAGACTCAAGCCTGAGAACATACTTCCTTCCTCCACTAGTGCTTCTCTCCTACCGGCACACAGGCGGCGCTGAGTCGACCCCGCAGCCAGCATATCCGCGGTCATGTCTTCAAGGCTATGCGCCTGATTCGGACACTGGTTTCATCAATCACAACGCGAAGTCCTGGTGAGGACAAAAAGACAGAAATGGGGACCTTGGAAACGGTAGAGCAGGGTAGAGCCCGGGAGTACATCTTCCATCAGTCACATTCACGGTCTTCGCACAGTCTAGTTCCTGTGCTTACAGTCTCCGTCCCGTTTCTCCTTCCACGTTTCTGGCAGATGTGTTACCACTGTCTGAGTCTCCATTCTCTTCTCCCGCTGCATGTGAATCAGCCCCCGGTCACCGCAACGGTATCGGCGCCCTTGTCGAAATGCATCATGCGCTGACATGACGGAGCATCGAGAGGCACGTACGTACTCGTTATAAGATGTGTCAGGCGGCAAGATGGCCTCATCGTCATCATGTGCGGACCTGCATTACATACATAGTGTCATTCAGAAATATGTACGCAGCGAACTTCAAACAACTGGTTTCACACGGATGGGCAGCTCTGCACCCGGTTCTCCCGCCACCTTTGGATGCGGCCCAAGATAGAAAGCGCGTTCGAACTTGGTCTGCGGACCGTGCTTGGGAGAAAAGCTGTATCGGCTGACGAGCAACGACAGCAGCATCTGGTGGGATCAGTGAAAGTCAGCGTTTGCGAGGAGACGTCACATACCCTCAGCTCAAGCAGCGCAAGGCCCTTTCCGAGACACGTCTGCAAAGCTTATGAGAGCCTCGCTAGTGAACATGGACGGGCAAATTTTACCCGGGGCCCGTCGAGAAAAGCCATTGTGTGAGAGTAACCGGGAAATTCTTTGGCTGAAGCGGGAATCGAATCATCGAGCCATCTCTCAGGCTTGAACTCAGATGCATCGGCGCCCCACACGGATTTGGAGAGGCTCGTGAAGAAAAACGAGGTCGTGATATGGGTTCCCTTGGCGATGGGCAGTTTATCGACGTAGGCGCCCGACGCTGTCTGAACAGGCCGAGAGAGCGGAATCACGTCGTCCTCGAGAGCCACACGAGTCGAGTCACTCAAGACCGGGTGAAGTCGTAATGTTTCGCGTAGAACAGCATCCAGGTAAGCAAATCCAGTGGCGAGCGCATCATAGGAGGGGTCTTGGTCCCTGAAGACAGAAAGCTCGGTGCGAAGGCGGTCTTGCTTCTCCGGATGCATGGAAAGTTCGACGAGGGCCCACTGGTGTTTTCCGACGTTAGTCACTGAATTTCGTCACGAAAATCTCACTTTTATTGAACCTAGGGGATGTTAGATAATGCTGCAGCTGCCGGCTGTCAGAGAGATACTCACTCGAAGTTGTTGCAAATCCAGCCAGGAGGAAGGATTTGGCCTATATAGAATGCAAGTTTATCAGCATCTGGTGGCGCACAGAAAACTGCAGTTCGCACGTGAACTTGAATCTGAGCAGGAGAAAACTGTCCGCTTGTTACTGGATACATTGAGAAAAAGATCTAGACGATAACTGGCGGCGCGGGACTCACATAGCACACCCAGAACAGACTTGTTTGGTCCATCAGTGCCGGATTTTTGCACCATTCCTTCGACAACGGCATCCATAGCGTCAGAAAGATTGTTAACCAGAATGCTCCGAGGGAGAGGCAACTTCAGCAGTGATGGAAAGGCTTGGGCGGCAAGGAGGATCTTCATTGCTGCAGGAGACGGTTTGGCGTGACCCAAGGCACTCAGTGCCGACGAGACCGGGGAGGGCTCTCCATCTAGTGATTTGAATTCATGTGCGAAAGCAATCAAGCCTATCAAATCGAATCTGGGAGTGGACTTGTTAGACATAAAAAACGGCCAGTCGAGAAACTAGCGCACGTAAAGTTGTTGATGCTGTCGAGAGAACGTCAGCTGGCAGCCTCGACTGGAATTGGTCGGCCTACCAAGTAGAAAGGTCGACCATTATTTCTTGCTCGGAACTGCTCTGGAGCTCGGATTGCCAGGCGGAACTGATCTGTGAGATGCACGTCAGCTACATGCATGAGCGGTGAGCAATGTCACGGACTTTATGCCCGCAGTCGTTTGTTGAGCACTGGGGAGAGCGTCTAGCAACCCACCTGTGTGAGTTGAGAGCTTAGTGTGGGCACTATGCGGGAGTAGTCAAGAGACTTGTATTAAAGGGTAATAGAGCCCTCCTTATATATGATACAGGGGGCCGTTTGTGTCTATTTGGGACGAGTCGATATGACTCTAGATGACACGTGATGGAGTCATAGATATGTATCACGACATCCATCTTGACAGATGATATTTGATCAACACTCCCCCACGCTGAAAACCACGGGATAGTGTTTGAAAGCGAATCTTCATCGGCCATTCCTTCAGGACGAGTTGAACTCAAGTCCTAGTTGAGATCTGAACTTCTCGAACTTGACGCGTCCTAGGTTCTTGGTGAACATATCTGCAGGATTCTCACTGCCCGGAATAAAGAACAGTTCAACCTCTTCTTCCTCGACTCGCTCACGAATGTAGTGATAGCGGATGTCTATGTGTTTCATCCTGCGGTCTCGGTAGGCATTGCTGCCACTGAAGAGTGCACCCTGATTGTCACCGCAAATGGGTACCGGGATGGTGAGTTTGAACTGGAGTTCCGAAAGGACGCTCTTCAGCCACATCACCTGGCGACTACAATCTGAAATCGCCATGTACTCTGCTTCGGTCGAAGACTGCGCGACTGTGCGCTGAAGTCTAGACTGCCAGCAAATAATCCCATCTGCCAATTTCGTGAAGAAACCAGTGGTAGACCTCCTCTTGATCGGATCAGCAGCCCAGTCTGAATCGCTAAATGCAATTAGCCCTCTATCCGTCGCACCATTGAAAATGAGCGAATAATTCCTAGTACCAGCCAAATAGCGACAGATATACAGCGCTTTATGGAGGTGGTCTTGGGACGGATTGGCAGCAAATTGTGACAATTTGGTCACAGCAAATGCAATGTCAGGACGTGTGCCTAGCATGATGAAGAGAAGAGATCCAATGACTGATTGGAATTTCTTCCTGAGCTCTGGATCGACTTCATCCTCATTTGGCATTGGAACATATCCAGCCGGTAGAGGGGTCGCTGCGAACTTGGCGTTCTGCATTCCAAAACGCTCTAGCACCTTGTCGAGATAGGGAATCTGATCAATTTTGATCGAAGATCCTACTCTACTGAGGCGTACGCGCAAGAACTCTGGAGTATCTTCAGAATTTCGGCATTCCCATCGCTTGTTGAACTCAGCCTTGAGAAAGGCGAGGAGCTTCTTGTTCTTGGAGAAGAACAGTGCATCATCCACATAGACTATTATGACGGCTATGCTGCCATCAGAGTCCTTGTAGAAGAACACGCCAGCATCCGATGTAAGTCGGATCCAGCCCATGGCTTTCGTGGACTTGGTCAGCGCTTTCCACCATGCTAAAGCAGCTTGTTTGAGTCCATAGATTGCCTTGTGCAAGCGCATGACTTTGCGCTCTTGGCCTCTCGCCACAAAGCCTTCGGGTTGTTCCATGTAGACTTCTTCGTCAAGCTCTCCGTAGAGAAAAGCCTTACTGACATCGAGTCCAGACCAATGCCAATCATTGAGCGCTGCAAGCGCCATGACCAACCGGAACGTCTCATACCTGACAACAGGAGAGAATATCTCGTCATAGTCAACACCTTCGACTTGACTGAAACCCTTGGCAACTAGGCGGGCACGTTTTCGGCCATCAGATTTTTGGTCAAAGACCCAGCGACATCTGATAACCTTCCGTCCTTTCGGGCGGTCCACAAGGGAATAGACCTTGCGCTGACGAAGTGCCTCTAACTCGTCGCGACAAGCATCAATCCAACCTTTCTGTTGTTCAGAAGGCAACCGCTTGATATCGCGGAACGTCCAATCGCGAATTTTGGACGTGTCAGGTAGGTTCTCATTTGGGACCGCTTTCGACAGCAGCGCCGTGATGAGCTCTACTCCCCCTTCCCGGCATAGCTTCTCCATGCGTGCATCCTCGTCTAGATCATCAGAAGCACCCGCGTTCGAGGAATCTGGTTGCGAGCTAGGGCCGGGAACCCCTGCATCAGCACCGGTTGATGGTTGAGATTGGGAGCTACCCTTATCTTCACCAACATACCGCTTCCATCCTCTGCTGTTCTGAATGTCACGGACTATATCCGTAGGGGTACGCTTTTCCCCATAGACGTTTCCTGGACGTGTAGGCACATTCCGCTGGCGTGAAGACCTTCGAGGCTCAGGAGCTGGTGAAGCTTCCCGACTTGGTCGTGGAATTCTACTTCTACGAGTCCTCTGAGGTTCATCCCGACGCTCTGGCGGTGGGTCCTGACGATTATGACCGTCGTCACCATCATCATTTCCCTGTACGGGAGGTGGTGGAGCCGGATCAGATGGCATGGGAAATGGAAAAGGATTATCTCCATATAGCCAATCTTCTCCGTCTACCTGTGGTGGATCTTGTGGATTCACTGGGTCATCACGTTCTGGAAATTCCTCTCCAACAGGAACGTGGGGTGGTCGATTGCTGTCAGGACAGCGGGGGAACAACTCCTCGTCGAACAATGCCTTGGTGGCGACGAACGTGGAATTGTTTGTGCGCATGAACAAAAAATCCTTTCACACCATCAGGAATGCCCAAGTAGGTCATCAGCTCCGATTTGGGTGATAACTTGTTGGTGCGCTTCTCATCAGGGATAAAGACGTATGCAGCGCAACCAAAGACTCGGAGTTCGGAAACATCCGGTTTTTCCTTGTGAAGAGCTTCAAATGGAGTTTTCCATTTTAGACGCCTGATAGGTGTCATATTGTAGATCCGTGTCGCATGTTTGATAGCGAATTCCCAATAAGAATTAGGAAGACAGGCAGTGAAGCGCATGGCTTCTGCCTTATCCATGATCGTACGATTGAAGCGCTCGGCATGCCCATTCTGCTGGTGAGCATATGGAGCACCCTTCTCCACTAGAATTCCTTGTTCCGCGAGGAATTCTTCCATTCCCATCCCCATGAATTCTCCCCCATTGTCAATATGCCACTTTTTGATGGTGACATTGAACTGGTTCTTGACCATCGCAATGAAATTGCGCATAGCCTGCTTGGCATCGGATTTCTGCGCAAGGCATACTGTCCAGCCATAGGAGAGTGCTTCGTCGAAGAAGCTCATGAAGTAGCGGTACTTGTGATAAGACACCGTGGGAAATTGTTTGAGATCCGAGTGGATCAAATCAAACGGATTCTCCGCTCGTTTTTCGGAAGGCGGGAAGGCACGTTGGTGCATTTTCCCTTGCGCGCATCCTTTACACGGTCGGGTTTCCTCGGGAAATACTAGGTCTTCTGGAAAGCCCTTGGTATTCTTCTTTGCCTGACGTAAAACGTCTTTCGACGGATGTGCAAATCGCCGGTGCATGATCTCATAATCCACCTTGTAAATAGTGGACATGGATCGCACTGTCTCAGCCGTGCTCGGCTTTGACATCAGGAAGTACAAGGCTATGTCCTTCCCTAGAGTTCTAAACTCCATGATCGAGAGTGGGGACTTCCCTCGATGTAAGCTGATTCGCGATTCGTCTCCACGAACGCGAGATCCTCCTTTGAGTAAGGAGCCCAAAGACATGAGACGACCATGTAATCCTGGCACTAGGTACACTGGATATATCTGAGAAGTCACCATTGTCTTTTCTCCATGCCTTGTGACGTAATGATCGATGAAGGCTGTTCCTCGACCAATAAGGGCAACACGTGTGTTCTTATCAGCGGTCTGAGCAACAATAGGATCTGAGAGCTTCTCATATCCGACCAGATCACTAATCTCCGATGTCACATGGAGAGATGCACCTGAATCAAGAAGCCATAGAGGCCCTAATTCATGATGATGATGTTTCCCCTTACACTTAGAGCAGGCAGCAAAATCGGAGTGCACACAGAATAGATTGGTACAAAAATCATGCGAACGAATCATCAACGAATTAAGTACAGAACCCGGGGCGGCGGTGATTACGCGCTCTGGCTGTGAGCAACAATCAGAATTGTGCATGTGCCCAAGAAGGCAGGGTACTTGCCTTTCGGCGGAAGGAGCGTCCATCTCCTCCAGAAGGGTGTTGAAGTCGACGACCTCATCCCAATTGACGGGTTCAGCCTGGGCGAACTCGCTATCTCCAAACAGAAGATCAAGATCGTTCTGTTGGCCGGTGGCCATCTCGACGTCGGGGATCTCCTCGATACGACTGCGTTTGGCAGGAGGACCACCATCCAGCGTGTGATTCGAGCCGGAAGCAACCGGAGATGGAGAACGCATGATTGCGTCCTCGCGGAGCATTCCTTTCTCATTGACGATCTTGTCGAGAGTCCGGAAGCGTTCTGCGGTCACCGTCACATCCATCTTCTTGGCCAGCTCGAAGACCTTACGAGTAGGCTTCTGGAACTCGGTGTCAATAATCCCATTGTTGTTAACGGGAGACTTCTCTTGAACCGCGCGGATTTTGGGTCCATCGCGAGAGATGTGCGTGACATGCGAGATCGTCGGCGCAGGGATAGACGGAGTGAGCGAGGCGATCGAACCAATAGTGAGGGAGCCAGTGATCTCGGAGACTCCATGGACATGACTGTGATCAGCCTTGCCCTTGCCCTTGTTGTCCTTGTTCTTTCCACTGCGCTTGCCTCGACGGTTCTTCTTCTTTCCAACAGCCTTGTCACCCTTATCGGGTGCAGAGCCAGAGCCCTGTTGCTGATTGGTGAACGAAGGGTCATCGCGCTTGCGCTTGGTATTGAACTTGGCCACATGATTCTGGCTTTGAGACTGCTTCTGAGCGAAATGCGTCAAGAGAGCGTCACGAACCGCCGAGACTTTGATCTCGTCCTTGTCATAAGTCTGTAGAACAGTCTCCGTGACAGAGGGAATCCGGGCTATGTTGAGAATGATCATCGCTCTGAGGAACTCAGGGATGCTCAAAGACTCGTTCTCCAGGCGAGCGAACGCCGTAGTGATCACCAGCAGCTGTGGATCCGGGTGCAACCCCACGTTGTACTTGGCGTTCAACGCGGTTTGGAAGTACGCATATAGGTCGGCGCACTGAGCACCACCGTATTGGGTCTTCAGGTGCTCCCAGATCTTGGCAGCTGATACTATGTTGGCGGTTGGAATGTTGGCAATGACTCCCTCAGTCAGGCGCAACTTAATGCTGCCCTTTGCCCTGAGATCATCATGCTTCCATTGCTTGATCTCCGATGCGTTGGTCACAGAGCCATCCGTAGCCTTGACTTCGGTTGGCGCGGTCTCGGTCAGCACGTATGAGATCCCCTGATGCTCCAGATAGGACTCCATAGTTCCGGACCAGACAAGCCAGTGCTTTCCATCAAAGATGGAGACAGCATTGAAGATGTTGTTGGAGTTGGACGACATGTTGATCTGTGTGAGTGATCAGCATCAATCTAATCTGATAGATAAAATCAAAGATAAAGATGATCAGATCCTCATAGATCATAATCTCCTTCAGAGATCGATGCATCTGGATCAAGCGATGTAATCGCGATCCGGCATGGTTTCACCAGCGCTATGCAGCAGCTGAAGTGATGACAGATAGGCTAAAGACGCTTGCTCATCGTTGCAGCCAGTGACGGCGCATACAATGAATGTCGTGGCCATTGAGGCGCAGACATAGCTCTCGGGGCCCATAACCTGTTGAGCACTGGGGAGAGCGTCTAGCAACCCACCTGTGTGAGTTGAGAGCTTAGTGTGGGCACTATGCGGGAGTAGTCAAGAGACTTGTATTAAAGGGTAATAGAGCCCTCCTTATATATGATACAGGGGGCCGTTTGTGTCTATTTGGGACGAGTCGATATGACTCTAGATGACACGTGATGGAGTCATAGATATGTATCACGACATCCATCTTGACAGATGATATTTGATCAACATCGTTAATCCATCCCGTGTAGCTTTGGAGAGCCGCCGGCCCAAAGAGGGGACTAAAAATCTTTCTCTGTCTGAGAGACGCATCTGTCAACAAACGTGACTCCTGCCCATCCAGATAGCACTTACAGATTATGTTCCGCTCCCAATGTCTCAATCAAGCTCATAGGGCCAGTCTAAGGGCAGCGACATCAAACGGAGGGTGGTCCAGGTCAGGTCTCGGAAACGCACCAGACTGGTCAGTTGTTTGAGCGCGAGAGGTGAGTGACAGTACTTCCAGGAGTCCAACGCGTAGATATGTGCGATGGCTCGAGGGTCACAAGCTATCAGTCGACACGATCCAAAAGGGCCACGAATCTGGAAAATGGATCCGTATTCTTGAGACCATTTGCTATACAACTCGGCAGGACTTTGAGCAGCGGCGACCAGTTGGGTGTGACCAAAGACAAAGCTGGGAGACGGCGGCCCCCGCAGTTTTACTCGTCTGCTGTGCACGACGATCTTGTATACAGCGAAACAGAAAAACGCCCCGGCGGTGACGATGAATGTGTAGTCGGACATGGTTGGGGTTGAGATGGAAAGCGCACTGTTGTCGCTCCGTGCAGGCAGTGCGTGTTAACATCAGGTAGTCTGCCGTACGTGACAGGATGCTTCGCATGGGAAGAAAGTAGATTATCTTGGGTGACAGATTCGCGCCTTCATCTTTCCAAGGTTCATGCTAAAATAGGTCAGAGGATGAGCGGAGACCGTCGAGTGCGGAGTCTGAATCAAGAATCATTTGTGATCTGACGGCAATCCAACTAGATCTCGGTCCGGAATCAAAGTTCCATGCTTGAGATGCAGAACACGATTATATATGTCCATGCGGGATTGTTTCCCAGCTGCACCTCTTTTCCATGGCTCAGAGGATTCTCAATTCTGCCTTGGCTGTTATCGGCGTCTTTGCTGTGCGACAACTGTACCGTTTGTATGTATCTGCCAAACGACAACCCGGGCTGCCTCCTGGCCCTCCTACCTTGCCATTTATCGGGAATCTACATATCTTTCCTCGGGAACAACTCCAATACAAGTTTACGGAATGGGGTACGTCCTGATTTCCAACCGGCCACTTGGGGACTGCGCTGAGGGTGCTTGCTAGCCAAAGTCTACGGGGACATCTTCAGTCTGAAGGCTATGCACCTAACAGTCATCGTTCTCAACTCGCCCACGGCAGTGAAGGAGGTCATCAACAAGCGCGGCGCAACATCGTGTGACCGGCCGGCCAGCGCCATCTCGGATCTAATCACACCCGACAATCTCAATCTAGCTAGCGGCAGACACGGTGAGTGATTTTCCACTCATTCTGCCGGGAAATATTCATCCCTGGTCAGCCAATGACATCTGGAGAGCCCTGCGCAGGGCGGCCATGCACATGCTGCGCCCCGAGAATATGGACACATTCAAGCCGTTGCAGCGCGCAGAAGCTGCTCAGCTGATGTGGGAAATGAGTGTACGACCCGAGGTAAGCCACCAGTCAATCACTGCGATCACTTGTAACATGTAGTGGCCAGAATTTTTGGGAAGATATCGCTCGATTCACCACGTCATTTTTCATGGTGAGTGCGACATTTACCAACGATGAATTCGTCCACAATACACTACAGGGTGTTATTTACGGAGTGCGAGCGCCGAGAGCGTCTAGTTATGCTGCCAAAGCTTTCACTGAAACACAGACCGAGTTCATGTTGTGCATGGAAGTCGGCAAGGCACCCCCGGTTGATGTGTTTCCCATCCTCAAGGCTGTCCCAAAGCCATTTGCAAGGTGGAAACAACGTGCGCTCGATCTTCGAAAACGGCAGGAAGCGCTCTTCCAGTACCTGCTGAACAAAGTCGAAACTCGGATTCTCCGCGGAGACAGCAATGGTGCTTTCATGGAGGAAGCGTGCGCTCAGGCCAGCGAATGGGAGCTCACGCCGTCTTTGCTTCTGTTTGTGTATCTCCCAAGTTGTGCTACCTGAAGCCGTGCTGATTGTCGGCCAGGCATCTTGGCGGTGTTCTGCTCCAGGGCTCCGATACCTCATCAGCCATCATGCAGGATTTCATTCTCTTCCTCAGCTCGCATCCTCAAGTACAAAAGAAGGCCCAGGAAGAGATGGATGCTGTTGTCGGACTGGAGCAGCCACCGACATGGGATGATCTGGAGAAATTGCCCTATTTGCAAGCTTTCCTGGACGAATGCATGCGCTTCCGTCCAATTGGACCACTTGCACTGCCTCACGCCATGGCCGAAGATGACACGGTCAGTCATAATCTCGTCCTCCTTGGCGGCAAGTTCAATTCTTGGCAGTTTAATGGCATGCTCTTCCCAAAAGACGCTATTGTCTTCATCAATTTATGTATCAACGTTTTGTTGTCTAGGGTCTTGAACACTCATTTTTCGATAGGGGCAATCTTCCACGATGAGCGCTTTTATGAGGAGCCCTCCGCGTTCAGGCCCGAACGATTCCTCAATAATCGGCTCGGGACAAAACCGGGGATCGTCGATGATCCTGCTCGCCGCGACACGTTAGTTTTTGGGGGCGGTCAACGCATTTGCCCTGGCTCTTACACTGGGAGAGCCGGTCTGGTATGTCTGCTCTTTGCATTGGATTTCACAGACTGACGAGTTCCAGGAAATCAAGTCAGTCGGGTCACGTACATACATTGGTCAACTAATCGGAGTTTTAGTCTGGCCAACTTTATCTGGGCGTTCGACTTCAGTCCTGGCCTCTCTCCGTCAGGCACGCCTATCGAACACGATCTCTGGGCGTATACCAACGGTGTCAATCTGGCCCCTTTGCCCTTCAAAGCCACCATCCGAGTGCGCTCTCCCGAGAAAATGGCGATCATCCGCCGTCACTTCGTCGAACAACGGTCTCTGTTGGTACCTTTTGAGCGCGACCTGGATGCCGAAGACCAGGAGTACATTAGAAATTTTCTACCTCAGTCTTGATTGTATTTTATGATACTACTATCTCGTCTGCAAAAAATCGCGCTCGCTGCAACCATCACGGTCACGGGATTTTGACAGGAACAGAACGCCTCCCGACCTGGATTCCTCCCGCGATCTGGCATAGCGGACCTTGTAGAGAAATACATCGCAAACTACAGGCCACTTGAAATTGTCAGCAAGACACCCAATCCTTGAGCCCAGGCACAGTAAGCTGCCAACTGAGAGACCGTCTCCCACCACATTGCATCCGCCCTCTTTCATCTTACTGTCATCAGGTGAATGCCCATCGCCCCGACGATCAACAAAACAAGACGTTCGTCGCCTGCGAATAATATCCAATCCGAGGGACGCTGACTTCGTGCAAGGCAGTTGTAAGAGAAAAGCAAGTTGAACGAGAGTAGTTAATAGACTGGGAATAGTACATGCAGTATTCGAAGCAAATCCGTATCAAGCCATCTTATTCAAACCTCTTGATTCTGGGATCCCCACGAGCGTTCCTTGAACTCGGAAAGCTGGCCAGTGCTCTCGTCCTGAGTGTGAGGCGAACGCGCAAATTGGATGCTTTGGAGGGTACCGGAAGCAGGCACAGAGTTCGATGATGCATAGTATGTCGCGTGCTTTCCTTCGAATGCAAGCCGGAGACCGATGCGGACAAAGATGGAAAAAGGAACCAGGGCCTGCAGTGAGAAGCATGAAAACACGTTTTTTGCTAGAAAGCAGCAGTGCATACACAAAGTTGGCCGAGAATGGCCAGAACCAGTTGGGCTGCAGCTCCGTGAGCTGTTTGCCAGACAGCCACGAAGATGATCTCCCCAGCTGCCATTGCAGCACCTACAGTATCACAGACATGATCAGCCGTTTGAGATGGGAGTCACAAAGAAAAACGTACCGGACTCGACCAATGTCCAGATCAGACTGGAGTATCGTGACGCCTTCCTGTCCGAAAGCTGGCCGATGGAGCGCGTGGCGGTGTAGATCTTGAATGCGAGAAGGAGAGTGACCAGAAGTTGGGTTGCTGCCGTCAAGGAGAAGCCTGCCGTCACCACCTGTGACACGACACTTGTTTTACCGGCCTTTGTTGCCTTCTGCTGCGCAATGATTTTCGCTGGATTGATGAACGTGACCAGTCCTCCGTACTGCGTGCATCCTGAGCTTTGCATGAGATTAACAGGACGAGACACCCGAGGAGAGCGAACCTTCTGCCGCAAAGGCCAGAAGCAGAGGAAGGATAGTGATTTGCCAGTTGTTGCCGTATACTACGTAGAGGCGCCATATCTGGTCACATTTGTCAATCGCGGGTGAATTGAGCAACAGACAAACGCACAAGAACAAGGTCCCCGATCAGGTTCTGGAAAGTGGTCAAACAAGCGCCCAATAAACTCAAACAAGAGACGAACATTCCAGCCGTAGAATTGTTGCTGCAGGGCCGTAAAGATTCCGAGCGGAGAGTCCCACTTGGTGACAGTCAAGGTGACCGAGTTCTGGATGGGTGCCAAAAATGCATGAATCCCGGCTCCGAATGCAACCCCAATGTGCGCGCTGCACAAGGCAAATTGGAGACAGATCGTGAATAGCAGGAAACTTGGTTATCATCAGCCATTCATTATATTCTACCAGGAGACAGATCACACACCGCGGAACAGGATCACCCCGGTCGCGCTTTCGCGAGAGCACGACGACGCAGAGAATAAACATCACAACGCTAGAGAGGGGTTCATGCAACAACATAACTCGAAAAAGACGACGAACTTGATTCCTATGGACGGTGATTAGCAACTGTAACGTTTAGGTGAACTCGTGTCCTCTACCATAGAGTACGGAGGCGGCCCAGAGAGGGACGAGCCCACTGAGGATGGAGGGGAGATCGCCCGTCATGAGAGTGCTGTGTGTCAATATTCCTGAGCAGCGAGCCTGGACTGCTTGTCAACTCCGGAGAGTATTTAAGCAAGTCTCTTCAAGTTTCAGACATCCCCAGAGATGGCAGGCAGCGACCCGAATTGAGAGTGAGAATGGACCCAAGCGGGAGAGATGAAAATGACGTTCAATCAAAGATGTATGTGAAGCACACGCCACTATACAGCGTGCTCAGCTAGAACATATCAGGTATTGAAATGCACACCGGTGAGTAGCTTGCGACTAGATCGGGTAGGGCGGGAAGATCAGGTAGAAGAGGATGGATGTCCCATCCAATGAGAGTCACAGCCGCTGTGCGCTAACCAACAACAAAATCTTGCAACATTGAATTCTAGATCTCTTTCCGGACAGTTTTCCAGTCCTAGATCAAGCACCAGGTTGTCAGAGTCTCCATAGGGTCTGATGGTGCACGTCCAGGTCGGATGACTTGGGAGCCGGAACAGTCTGAAGCAGAAGGTATAATGTCGAACAAGTTCCTGTCACGCTCAAGGTAACGCGGCAGTCGATCAGTCTCGATCAGCCTTGCGGTCCAACACGAGTGTCTTCCACGAAAGTCCTTCGCGGCTACACGATACGACAAGACGGCACGTAATCTTTTTGCACTCTCATATCCACCAATATCTTCCTGGAACTTGAACTCAGTGATGGATCAATCCGTTGTCTACAGTTGATTTCTAGCCGTCCCTCCCACCGCGGATGTTTCACGGCCTACATATCGTGGTAGGCTCTCCATCTTTTTTGGCTGGTCCTTCGAAAGCGGACCTAATCGCGTTTCTGTGTGTCATATATCGGCCACCGATATCGGTCAAATCTTCGAAGCGCTCACGACGGACCCCGGAAACTGCACTTCGCCGCGCGATGGCCCTGTAAGTTCACTGCGAGGAGTGCCCTCCCACAGCAGCGGGAGTTCCTGCTGTTGGCGTTCAACATGCTGCATATTTAGGCCTCTGCAAGATCAGTGCACCTACGACTTGGAGCATCGATGGGCTCGCAGATCTCGCTATATGCTTCACCCCCCGATACGACACGAACGGCAGTGTTGAAATTCCTGGATGGCATAGCGCAGCCGCTCCCTCCTCGCACTCCGATCGAGAAAAGTCTCTTCAAGGACAGCTGCGCTGCCGCAGTTCAGCGGGGCTGGCCCGCCGACACGGCTCCAAAATACATGGGAGGGGGTGTGGCGATGAGCTCGACCGGATACGCGCACTTGGACAACAATTCTACTCGCATTCTAATCGCCGTGTACACTGCGTGTGGGATATACCTGGACGACGTCTATCAGCACAACACCACCGGTGTAAGCGAATTCAACCAGCGCTTCTTCGAGCACGTCCCTCAAGCAGATCCTGTGCTTGACTGTTTTGCTCAAATTCTGCTCGAGATTGGAGATCACTTTGACCGAGTCGTCGCTAATATCATTGTGACATCGACGCTCAACGCGGTGACGGCTCTCACGCTAGAGTAGGTGCAAGCCGATTCTTTGCACGACACCGGTCTGATCTCGAGCGGCAGGGCCAGGACCCAGGGCATGGCTGTAAGATGATCTTGCGTGTCTGGCAGAACGAGCTGACGCTGTGCAGATAAGCCCCAGCGCGATTGGCTATCCCACATTTTCACGCGTCATGTCGGGGGCTTCAGAAGCCTACTCGCTGTTCATCTTCCCCCGGAGTTTTGTTCTGCCCCAATTCATTCAGACCCTCCAGCAGCTCATGACATTCATCAATAACGGAAAGTGCGTTGTCCTACCATCGCTTTACGTGTGGAATCTGACCGGCTCGTCGTGCACAGCGACATTCTCTCCTTCCACAAAGAAGAATCCGACGGCGAGACTGTCAACCGGGTTTCATTTCTTGCTCAACAAAGCGGCAAAACCAAGCAGACTGTGCTCGTCGAACTTGTCGCTGACGCAATTCAAGCCCACCGGAATGTTCTGGATGCCCTCGCCTCGACTCCCGCAGCGCAGAATGTGTTTCAAGCGTTTGTGGCGGGCTACATTGGGTTCCATGTTTCTGCAGGTAGATATCGTCTAGAAGAATTAGCGTTGTCCGTATAGGGTGCAGTGATCAACCCGCAGCCCCCGTTATTTATTGCAGCCAGTAGCTGGCCAGATCCTCAGCTCGTCCAGTTCTAAGAAAGAACAAGAGAGAAGCCACTGAGCTTCAGTCGGGCCGGTCGAATGGGAATGCCTTCGATCTTATCTAATCTCAATTATCTGGGTTCACTTGATCGAATTCTTCAGTGCCAGATCGTATGACAAATCAGTCAATCCGGCATTACCGCGCGCATGTGCGGAGGACGATTCGACTAGTCTCACGATTTCCGCGCCTTGAGTAAGCCACCTAGTACGTTTCCAGCCAATCCGGCTAGCCCTCCGCGAACCAACTGGACCGCTTGTACGGTAGTGCCCAAGGCCTCCACTCCTTTGGCGGCGACTTCCCATAAAGCAGTATTATCGACCCTCTTCCCGCTCGCTTCCCACATGAGAGCTGTTTTGATCGAGTCCAACTCGTTGACAACCTCGAGCCCAACCGAGCGCGCCAAGACAACCGGTTCGAACGACGTCGAGTAGATTTTGTGCAGCTTGTCCATGGCAGACATCATCGTGTGATTGGCCAGGTAACGTTCGCGAGAATATGGGAGCAGCGCCGTCCTCGAGCCTAGAATTCAAGTGAGTGAGCAAGGCAAGGCCTGAAGCGTGCGTGGGGGCACACTCACCGACGTCACCGCCCTGCAACAAGGTGTTCTCGATGCAGCGTGCGAGACATTCAACATCAGCCAGCCCAAGATTGAGGCCCTGTCCGGCAAGAGGGTGGACTGTATGCGCTGCATCGCCAACCAGCACAGTGCGCGAGCCTTCTCCTTCTCCCAGATACGAGTCCGTGTGGTTGAATCGCAATGGGAACGACGCAGCACTACCTGGCTGGAGTGATGTCACAAGAGGAGGAACGAGTTCGGCCTCTGCAGGTGGAATGCCCTGGGTCGAGAGCGTGTTGGCAGACGCGTAGGCTGATGTGTTGTCCAGTCCATGAGACCGTTCTCTGAATAGAATCTCTGCGGTTATCTGCTCGGGAGACACAGATCCACCCGAGCCCAGTATCACTTCATTCAGGTACTTCATTGACACGTCTGGTAATCGAAAAGCAGCGTTGATCATGCATCGAAGGACTTCTGGGTCCGAGGCAAGAAGCGCCTTGGCGAGGGATGGCTTGGTCGACCATACCAAAGAAGAAGCTGTCGGAGACAAAGGTAGAAACGCGATCGGGCCAGTGGGAAGGAAGCGCTGGTAGGCTGTGGTGTTCGGGCCCATGAACGCCCCCCGCGGCGCATGGACCATCGTCGCCACGATGGCTTGCGTGTCATAGCTCCAGCCGAAGGAAGTAATCTTGGCGAAACTCCGCACCGGAGAGTTGAATCCATCGGCACCGACCTAGGCCAGATGAGATTGAAACCACATGGAGGACAAGGCACGCACCAGAAGCCTAGACCGGAGAATGCGCCCATTGTCCAACTTTACCAAAGGCCAGCCACTGGATTCTTCTCCGACGGTGATATCTTGAACCTTGGTCTGGTCCAGAAGTTGAACGTGAGGGACATCAGCAAGGTGCCTTAGCAGTCCGCGTTGTAGGTTCAAATTCTCGGTCATTCGCGCCATCCCAGAACCTAGACCAAGAGACGAGGCAGAAAACTGGATCCGTGCATCTGACACTCCATCCCAGACCTGGTTGTGGTCAGGCTTGGATCAAAGTGGACAATCAACAAATACCTGCATTTCTTGAACAGGAGCTGTCCGAGTTTGGTCTACGTGATCCCATGCACTAGTCTCTGACCTGGCTTGAGTATATGGAGAATGATATGAGAAACTCTCCCCCACCTTTCAGGAATGATTGAGACCTGTATGTGAGGGAGCTTGCACGATTGGAGAACGTCCCGTCCTCGAGAGCCCAATCCCGGACTTTTGATAGGTCCCCTGCCTCAACCAAAGCAACACGCAGCGATTCACGGACAATTTGTGATGATCCTGGAAAAGAGTCGGTTGCGGGAAAGCATAGTCCTCGGCCGCGTACCGAGGGCACTGGCCAGAGCAAGACCAACGGGTCCTCCGCCAACGATGACAACATCCCATTCTTCGGGAGCAGAAGCGGTAGAAGAGATATGCGCGGAGCGCTTGGCCAGTTGCACAAACTGGCCGGCAGCGCGTGAGCAAGCTTTGGGAGTGGTGGAGAGACGAAGCATTCGAGAGTCACGTGAACCGACTTCCGTCCCGAAACGGAACGACAACTTTCGCAACGGCACTGCTTCAAGCGGCATAGCTGCGCCCTCATTCTTCTCTTCTCGGACAGGACAGCAGGCAGAGGCCTTTCCCCTGCACTTCCACTCGAACAGCAATGGCTGCGGCTCCGGTATCAGCAGCGCAGGCCATTGGGGAGTACTTGCAATCCCCCGACGACCTCGTCAAGATCTCTGCTTTTCGTAAGAAGCTCGAGAAGGAGAAAGCGTCGATTGATGCGCGACTGAAAAGCGGTATGAAAGAGCAACTTCAAGCCACGCGGGAGGGTTTACGCAAATTGTTGGGCACGAGGAATAATGTGCAAGCGGTGAAGGATGAGATGGCTGCTATCGACAGCCAGTGTGCCGATCCGGCCAATGTAGTCGCCACTTTCGACCAAATTAGTCGTGTGCGTCCTTATCTTTGGACTAACTGATGTTTCTGTTTCTCATGCATGCTTCTAGGTATCTATGGTGCATCGCAATTTCGAGCAAACGGAGGAGACGGTGAACAACCTGTTGGCGATGAACGCCAAACTCGACGATCTTGAAGACATGTTGGAGAATGACAGCCAAGATATTCTAGGACCTGCTCCCAATCTCCTCGTCATTCACTATCTCCTCAACCAGCTTGAGGCGTTCCGGAATCAAACCATGCACCAGGCCAAGAAAGCTTCTGCAAAGTCACGGAACACGTTAGCCAGGTACTTTGAGCGACTGAACAACGTGATTGAGGCATTCGACACCTATGTCATTGCATTGGCCGGAAACACGCTCGAGCTGGTCCGAGCAGGACATCCCGATGTTATTGTGAAGCTGATCAAGATTGCGGAGGTTGAGGGCCGTGAAGACGAAAAGGTGCGTCAATCTATCCTTTGGATAAAATTGTTTGCCGATGTGCCCAATTCAGGCCATAGCCATCCGACTGGTCAAGAAGGCTGCGAAGCTCGACGCAGCGTCCAAGTTCAAATCACTCCAGGCCAACGCGCGAGTGATCAAGCATTACCGATCCAAGTTCATGAAATCGATTACGGAGTCAATCAAGCTCAAATTCGAAGAGGCGTACAAGCAAGACGAGCAAGATCCGACGCAATTCCTCAACTCCCTTGGATGGATGTATCAGGACATCATCCGAATGGAGTCGGATGTCGTGCCCTGTTTTCCGCCCGAGTATGAGATCTATTCTCTTTATGTGCGGGAATACCACAAGGCCTTGAACACCACTATCAAGCAGCTGGTGGCATCCGAGCCAGGCGCGAGCGTGCTGCTGACGCTCTTCGAATGGCTGAAAGAGTACAAGAAAGACATGAAAGAACTCGGTGTTCCTCCGGAGCTTCTCGAGCCGCCTTTGTTGGACGGCAAGGAGCAGTCGCTCATCGAGGATTACCTGATGGTGATCATCCAGAAGCTCGACGAATGGTCTGCCAATTTGATGAAGACGGAGGTGGAGGAGTTCATCGCACGCCGAGAACAGCCGGAGATTGACGCAGACGGCCTTTACGGGTCGCAAGGTGGTGCAGCGATCCTGTTCCAGATGGTCAACCAGCAGGTCGATCTTGCAACGGAGAGTGGCCAGGGTGCCATCTTGGCGCGGGTCGTCAGCGAGACGAATCGGGTGATGCGAGGCATGCAGGAGCAATGGGTCAAGGTTATAGAATCCGAGGCAAAGAAAGCGGCCGAGAAGCCTGAGGAAGCAGCTCCTGGTCTGGTGGAGTACGTCATCGCTCTCGCCAACGACCAAATCAAGTCCGCCGACTATACCGAAGCCCTACTGGCTCGCTTGGAGCCACTAGTGTCAGAGAAGTACCGCGTACAGATCAACGAGCGTTTGAACGATGCTATCGACGGGTACTTGGACGTAGCCAAGAAATGCACCCAAACGCTGATCGACTCTATCTTCAATGATCTGAAGACAGCGACGAAGACCTTGTTCCAGGCGGCTTGGTACGAAGGGTCTATGCGAGCGATAGTAGAAACGATGCGCGATTACATGGCCGACTACCAGCAGTTCCTGAACTCGTCCCTACTTGAATTGCTCGTTGAAGATCTCCTGGACGCCTTCCTAGTCATGTATCTGACCGCCCTGGCCAACTCTCCCAAGATGAAGATGCCCGCCGCCACTGAGAGGATCAGAGAGGATGTCAGCATTACGTTCACATTCTTCACTGGCTTCAAACCTGCCCGGGAGCTCGAGTCATACTTTGACGTTGTCGAGAAGGTCCTCGGTCTGCTGGAAGCCTCCAAAGACCTTGTTTTCCTGTCGTATTGGCCGTTCGCTCGCGTCCATGGCCCCAATCTAACATTCGTCGAATGTCTGATGAAGGCTCGGGGCGACCTCGATCGGTCAGGGGCAAACGATATCATGGACAGCATCAAGAAGAAGGTCAAAGACGAGGGCATAACAGATCGTACGTGTAGTCTCTATGTCCCCTTGCTTGTTTGCTCATCTATGTTCCAGCGCCGGAACCAACCATCATGAAGAAGATTGCGATCCAGAATTCGTTCTCGAGGTTCCTGAATCGTTAGAAGGGTGATTGGACAGATGTAATTATTAACACTTGTATTGCTACGCATTGTAATCTACACACGACATACATTCTTGGAACTACCATGGCATTAGCCCGCACAGCGAGGCTACTACTATTATACAATTATGTGGGCAAAATATCGTATACATACATACATACAATCGAATGCACACAAGCAGATCATGCCGCCGGACTGAAGGGCAATTTGTCAAGAATGGAGACAAAGGCAGCAGCAGCTTGAATGGAATGGGAGGTGAGGTCTCCGTTCACAGCGCCTGCGACACACTCGGAGAGATTGAGGGCTTTCGCGACGTCGCCTGAAGATGGGGACTCAGTGGGTATATCGAATGAAGCATTCATCATGAACGCACAATTAGGCTTGGGAGCTCCGAATCCACATCCACCGTCCTGCGCTCGCTCTTGTGCGATTGCAGGTCCGACACATGTCCCGGCCTTGAACGAGCAGCAGCCCTGCTGGCACTGGTGGGGCGTTTTAGCTCTTGCTCACGATCAAAAACGGCGCGGGAATACACACATCTGAGTCCGCGGCACATGTGGCCGTCACGAAACCAAGGGATGACTGGCCAGCTGCAAGAGCAGATATCGTCTTGTCGGCGCTGGCACCGCCGGTCGCGGTTGACTTCGAGGTCGAGGTCTTGGAAGGTTTGGTGGCAGTCGCGGTAGCAGCATTGCCGGAGCCCTTAGTGATGGGCGTGAACTTAAAGCCGTCGAGCTTCGCGACGAAAGCAGCCGCCGATTGGATGTCCGAGTTGGAGAGGTCGTCGTTGACTGCTCCGGCAACACAATCCCCGAGCTTCAAAGCCGCCGCGACGTTGCCTGGAGTCGTTCAGCGTCATTCTTCGCGTCTTTAAGAGTATCACTCACAGTTCGGCACTTTGTTCCCGTGGCCACATCCTCCATCTCGAGTCTGTGCGATACCGGGGCCAGCGCACTTGCCTGTGTCAAAGGCACAGCATCCTTGCTGACAATCTGAATCAATGTTGCATGGCCCAGTGACGAATTGGTTGCCGCGGCGTTGCAGCGAGTAACGGGAGGGGAGCTCGTGTGCAGTGGTGAGAGCTAAACAATGATGCCAAGGTCAGTCGGGAATGTCGCACAAGCGATGTTGATGGATCCACGCACCAATATACAGAGCGATGGAAGCAGTAGCGATACAGAACTTCATGATGTTAATGAGGGTTGTTGGTTGATACAATCAGGGATATGCAGATATGACTTTGTCGAAAAGTGGGCGCTGCTGCGAGTAAAGAGGTCGTGTCGTGAGGGAGAGAGAACCAGTTCTTGGGTGTTTAGGGGTTGGGGACCGGTTTATATAGGACGGGACTCGAGCTGAAACAATAGAAAGCTTGAGCATCTGGGATGTTGCCTGATTCGAACAAGTGGTAGGCGAACCTTTATGATGCTATGTGGCGTAGACTCGGCGGCGTAAGTTGCTCGTCAAAGGTCGTCAATGGGAGATACAGGTGAGAGAACTGTTCGAGGAGGTGGCTTGTTTGACCGGAACACCCATCCAGTCGCCGCTCTTATACATGAGGGCCTGCCATTCGAGAACAATAGGCTATTGTTCTTTGTTTACACTTCCTTTGCGTAACAAGGAGCTTTGTCCGAGTCTGAAAAAAGGCGTGACCTGGACCCATTGTAGAGCCTTCCATTCTCCCGCCAGGCGCATTGTGCCGCGTCGAGGACCCAATTGTACTTACTGAAAACGGTGATCAAGGAAAGTAGATCGCGAGTATTTGTGATCACGTGCTTCCAATCTACACTCACATACATTCTACATATTTGAGACATAATTGTTATTAGGACCAGATTAGTCCTGTTTCGGTTTCGAACTAGCATGTCCCGCAGTGCCAACAGAGCGGTCAGGCAGGACAGCGGTGATTTCATCGATCTTGCGGAACTGCCAGGGGAAGCGCGAAGGATAGAGGAAAGGCCGCAGATCGAATCCTGGGCACTATGTCAACGCAATTCCTCACAGGAAATAATCAATTCACTATTATCATCCGGGCTGTATGATTCCTGCAAGCCGTGAATGGTTAGTCAGCCATTCAGGACACGTGATTAGACGCACAGCGTGGTAGGACGGAGTGAGGGTCGTCATCTTGTGCCTGTTCCTAGCGTGCTCAAAAAAGAACAGCTTGACTTTGTCCGCGATCTGATGGTGACTGGATGAGAAGTCTGGTGATCAGAACTCGACACGACCAACTTGTTGCGGAGACAGGAACGATCCCCATTCATGGATCAGCTTCGTAAACATGCTGTACGGACCGCATTTCTCCACTTTCCGCAAGCGTCCGAAGACCGAAAGTTCGTCGTAAGTCATGCCCATGTCGGCTTCGTCAGCTTGGACATAGTTCTCTGTGATGGGCTCCAGTTCTGCAGTCGGAGTCGCGTTGAGGAAGTTGGACAGAATGGGGAGATCAAAGTTCGTTTCGGCATAGGCGATGAATTTCTTGAGATCCGTCTTACTGATTCCACCGATGGGGTTGATGTCGGCTGGGGGACGGGCTCAGCGAAAAGTAGCCAGGTCTGACTCCTGCATACCCGAGGAGCAATCGTATTTGGTCAGATATCCGCGAAGGCTGTGGGGTCGGTGGGTGAGCCCAGTGTAGCAGAAGATGAATTCCGCACCTTTCATCAACATTCGCACTTCCCAGGACGAGCAGGCCGCCGACCTTCCCACGCACCCAGGGCAAGAGCTGAGCAAACATATATGCCATGACCATGCGCAGTCTTGCCTGTGCTCGGATGTGCTCAGCAATCATCAACTCTGCTAATTGAATCAAACCTGGATGTTCTGCAACGCCAGATTCTCAGCAGCAGTTCCTCCATGAGCGCGGAAACGAGGTCGTGCATTGGTCACTAGACCAAACAAGTTCCGCACAGCGGTTACGATCGAGTCCATGTTCATGTCAACGTGATAACTGCCGATGGCCTCCGCGAGCTGCTTCGCGCGGAGGCGCGTTTCAGCACTCGAGTTTTCGGTACCCATGTAGCATGTGTGAAAGACCCGATTGGTGAATTCGCGTGGATCAGTGGGAAGGTATTTGGAGTCTTCTAGCTCTCCAGAGATACGACGAGCGTCGGAGATTACTTGCTGATCTGCAAGAAATTCAGTGCTGAGCTAAGGGCGTGACCGACTGCCACCGACTCCCACTGCGCGCTGCATCTGCAACGAGTCGAGACATGGAGTATACGATAACCGCAGTAGCACAACTGTCGATCCCTCCACTCAAGGGAACAAAGTAACCCTGGGTGCGAGAACGACGCAGATAGTCCCATAGCCAACACGCTGGACCAAGCCTTCAACGATGTCAGCAAAAAGAAACGACCCGAACAGCTAGGCCCTACGCGATTTCCTCCTCGGGGATATGGTATTTCACTTCGTAGGGGCGGGAATAAGTGAGAAGTCCGGCCATATCCTCCTCAGCGACGATGTCGAATTTCCCAGACGTCAGCGCAAAGTCGACTTCGACCCGATGGTAACGTTCAGCGCTTGCTGCTTGCATGCTGCGGCTACTTTTTGCACGGTGCGCCCGGACGTCTTCGATATCAATCGTCGCGCTGATGACTTCGACATCGTTCAGAGAGAATTGCGAGCCTTGCGCAATGATGCGACCGTTCACAGCGATCATAGCACAGCCATCATAATAGAGGCGATCTCCGTCGCATCCTTGTTGGTTCGCATACAGATATACCCCACCAAGCTGCCAGGGAAGGTGTGACCACTGATCTGATCACAGAGCGGGCTGCTTACCTTCAGTGTCGCCTCCTTTATGAGTTCAACCCGGGTGTAAAGCTTGCGCAGTTCGTGGTGGCTTCCGCTCGAGTTGGTGAAGATCTCAACGCCGTCCAGTCCCATGAGGATGTGTGGACTGGGAGCATGATATGAGACATGGAAAGCTACACTTTCAAGCATACCTTGCTGGTGTAAATAACTCCTCGCACAGTTCGATTCCGATACAGGTATCCTGCGTGCTGATCACAGCGTCTCCAAACGGAACCTTGGTCTGAGAGCATGATCAGAAACAAACCCGGGATCTGGATTCCACGCTCGCCTGTCCCGTCAGGACCTGGATGATCCGAGGCAGATAGTGGTCCTCCCATTGACGATGCTTGGTCCACGGCGTGAAGTAACGAAGCTCACGATAGTTTCCATCGTTTGCCATCCACATCTTCGGTCGGATGAGAAGGATCTGGCGGTTGTGTATGATGATGCGGCAGTTGTATATGACGTTCTTGTGCACCACCGGCCTGAAAGCGCGTCGGACGTGAAAAAAGGTTGGCAACATATGCACTCACATCCCTAGATCACATACGATACCTTGGGCTTCTTCAGAAGCCAGGATTTTGGCAAGCACCTCCCATGAATGCAGGACCGTGTCGCCTGACTCGACCGTGAGCCCGTGGATACGTTAAAGCAGTTGTGATCACCTTCTAGGAAGTGATCCAAGCAGCCGTATCCGCTGCGTCCTAGTGAGAGGTGGTCCGTGCAAGAAACCATGATGAGCGCACGGGATCTCTAGCTCTGGTCCGACTCGGAGTGTCGCTCCTCGCCCCTTCGCAATTGCGATACTCTCGAGGATGCGCTCCATATTACCCTGCACATATATGAGTCTAGAAACACACAAGTTCATATCCACAAACTTGGAAATCGAGGGCCCATTGATTGAGCGAACTATAAGCAGCTCAAGAGCCCGTGGAAAGCAGTGGAGGTATGGATTTACCATCTAGGAGATAAATGAGATGCGGCGAGACTGGATCGTGTAATTTTACGTTGCCAGCGTAATAAGATGTCCCATCGTTCAGTGGATGCACTGTAGATGAAGGTGATGCCTCTGTGACTGAGTCGACGCTGCAGATCTATCGGATCAATCCAATTGTGAATGCGGCCAGTAGATACGATCACGTGCATTATGGCGTTCGCCGCGGCCTCCGGAATCTCTTATCGACGCTTCTGGTCTGTGAGCTAATTGTAGGCTGCTAAGGCGTGACGGGAACCGAACTCTCTCTTCTCGTCTTCCACCATGTCTGAGAAGCATCGTTCTGCCGTCGACCTCTCCCAGTAAGCATCATCCGACGGCATGCATGGTCAGGCTTGAATGTTAACCACAGTCACCTATCTGATATCGCGCGCGGCCTGGGGTCGCGTGTCGAGCTTGGTGGTCCGGCGCAGCCAGGTAACATAAACTTGGACGGAGGTGTTCCCGAGTAAAGTGCACCTTGACGTGTCAACAGTTGAACCTGATTTCGTGTCTGAACAGCGTAGAATATCTCCCCATCGAGTCGATAACAGTCGAGTATCTCAAGCCCGCTGCATTTCCTCTCGCGCCGACCGATGCCCTGCCGCATGCCTCTGGTATGTTCGGATGGCTGTCGAACATCTTCTCCGGAAAAGCCAGCAAGACGACCGAAGCCCCCGTCGGTCAATTCGTCATCCCACGCCGACTCAGCCCGGGCGATGAGGGCGTCTATGAACTATCCACTGCGCTGGAGTATAGTTCTATGAAGGGCATCGCAGGTGTGACGTTTCCTCGTTCGTCACTCACCGACTGACCATGTCATCTTTCCAGTCGGAACAAAGCTCATTGAAGACTGGGCTCAAACCGTGCATAAGCCCGCTAGGTGAGTTATCTCCTACGTCGCGGAACAGACGAGGCCGATATCTCTTCAGCGAGGACTGGACAACTCTGATCAACGTCGGATCGTCGGCCGCTTGGAGCTCTTGTCTGACAATCCTGCTCAACCCAGGCGAATTCTTCCTTACAGGTGATGTTTCTCCACGGAGTATTGGTGGGGTTCACTGACGAATCTACTCAAGACCGTTTTGCGTACAGTGAGACCGATGCATAATGCAAGAGGCCATCTGACGCTCGCTAGATGGCGCACTCATTTTGGGTCGTTCCCGAGGTTTCGAGGCTGTGGCCGTGTCCACCGATATAGACGGCCTGTCCGCTGTTGACTTGGAGCACGTTCTCGCCAACTGGGACGAGAAACGTGGAAAGCGGTTGGCAACCTCTTCTTCCGCAGAACCGACTGTATCTGACTCCCGTGGTAGACCGCGTGTCATCTACACACAGGGCGGAATCCATAATCCTTTGGGCTTGGTGCGCTTGCCTGCAGCTGCTCGGGATGTTAACTGACAGCCCCAGCTCATCTCGGCCCAACGCAAGAAAGATGTCAGTGACAAGCTCATGCTGACCTCGCCTCACTTCGCTGATCTTAAGCTCAGATCTACGACGTAATGGTCCGCTACGATCTGATTCTTGTCGAGGACGACCCATACTATTTCCAACAAGCTGCGGCCCCCTACAGTCGAGGGAAGCCTATTGAAAAGCCGACTCTCTCCGATGAGGAGTGGCTGGACAATCTCATTCCGAGTTTCCTTCGCTATGATTACCAAGGGCGAGTGATTCGGCTTGATACATTCTCCAAGGTGAGAATCCCTGAAGCTTACATAACATCCTTTCTGATTGGTTGATCAGTCTATTGGACCCGGTGGCCGACTTGGATTCTACACCGGATCACCGATTTTCCTCGACAAGCTGACCAGTCTGCATCAGACATTCATATCTTTCCCATCTGGTCTATCGCAAGCAGTTTGTGCACTTCCTCAGCCTTGTCGTTGTTCTGATGTGTGCGTAGATCTACTTGGGAACCGTCCATCAATACGGTCAACAAGGGTTTACTCGTTGGATCCGTGGACTGACTGCTCAGTATGAGTTGAGACGTAAGTTCCTGTGTTAAGCGACGCACACGTGTAGCTCATGCAGAATCACAGGCAAGTGGACAATCGATGCGCTCTACGATTCTTTAGATATCCACACCCAGGGCTCTTATTTCATCGCATCAGCCCCGAGCCAAGGAGTCATGACTGAGAAATCCCGAAAGACGACTTTGCTGAGCTTCGTGCCACCCGAGTACGTTCTCTGTCCGACTCATGGGTCTTGTAATCATTCTTTCAGTGGTGGAATGTTCGTATGGCTCAACATCCACTTGCACAATCATCCTCGGTACGATGCATTGTCGCGAAACACGTCGCCCTCGAAGGCCAAGGAGATTTTATCTGCTGAGCTGTCGAGCGCCATTCTTCGTGGGGGTGTAACTATGCGTGCTGGCGAGTTGTTTGCCGTCGCCGATCCAGAAGGACACAGCGGCTCCGGAGAAGAGAGCATGTTCCTGCGCGCCAGTTTCAGTAGTGGTCCCCAGGAAGACATCGTGAAGGGAATGCACATCTTCGCCCGTGTGCTCGTCCAGTTCTTCGATAGTCATTGACACACAGCATCTGATTAGATTAGATTGTGACGTAATGCAATGTACCCTTTTAGTTGATGTCAGCACTGAGTCCTGACCAACGTTCCGCTTACGACTTCTACAACGCTCTGACGGCGCCAGCTCACTGCCTTCATGTCTGCCTTAGAACACGATGATCTGGGCAGTGGGAACCTAGATGACCCTCGCTCTCAACTCGATAAAACCATCGACCGAATCGGAATGGGGCGTTACCAATGGGCATTGTTATTCCTCTGCGGGTTCGGTGCGCCTCCTGTTCCATAGTGCGGTAACTGCGCGAACTTGACGATGAACCCTGTCTACAGGTTGGCTGGCAGATAACGTACGGTTTTCTTGCTACCTGCATTCCGTCTCGATTCCGCTCATAGCGCTCGGAAGATGTGGCTGCAGGCGATAGCCATCGTTCTGCCCCGTGTGCAGGCGCATTACTCTGTCCCAGACGCATACATAGGGCTCACCTCCTCCGTGATGTTTGCTGGGATGATGCTCGGCGCGGTCGGATGGGGTAGCTGTAGTGATCTATGGGGCCGGAGCGTTGCTTTCAACGGGACACTCTTCTTCACCGCTGTGTTTGGCATCGGTGCAGCGTTCACGACGAGCTACACGGGGCTCGCTGTAGTCTTGTTCTTCCTGGGCAGTGCCATTGGAGTAAGTGCCTCGAGTCCTGGAAACGCTCCGATTACGTGAACTGACGCGTAGACGTTCCCTTTCCCGTCCTGACTATCTGGCAGGGTTCAATGCCGACCGATGGCACCATCATCCTCGAACATATGCCACAGCAGAAAATGCATCTCGTCACATCATTATCTATCTTCTTCTCGGCCGGCTCAGTCGTTGCCGCTGCGATTGCCCTTCTTGTCGTTCCGCAGAATTCCTGTTCTGTCGCCGCATCCGTCTGCGATCCCACGCTCAATAACGGGTGGAAATATCTGCTCGCTGCGATGGGTGTCTTGGTTTGTTCTCGTATGTGGAGTATACTGCGCTTGCTCACCATCTGCATCTAGACCTTGGTCATGTTCATCGGCCGCATACTTCTTTTCCGATTGCACGAGAGTCCACGTTATCTTGTGCACGCAGGGCGGCCCTCGGAAGCACTCGAAGCACTACAAATGATCGCCCTCTACAACGGGTCTTCAAACCTCGCAGGCGATCTCAAGTTGGAAAACGTTGAGGATCTCTCAGTCCAGTCTTCTGATTCGGCTCCAACTATACGCAATGGAGGATACGAACCAATTCCAGATGACATAGATTTCGCAGAAAGCGGGAAAGATGCTGAGGGCAATTGGATCCAAAGATGGATTTCAAGAGTCAAGCTCGTTTTGACCCCTCAGTGGCGACGCACGTCTCTCTTAGTTTGGGGAGCGTGGTGTGGAATGTCTTTAGGTGTGTAAAGGATGATTTATCGGTCCAATTGCTCTAATGTCACACCTGTAGCGTACACGATGTTCAACGTTTTCCTTCCAAAGCTTCTGGAAACATCCAAAGCGCAGACCATTAGAGGAACCCTGACTGATGTGCTAATTTATACCATTGGGGGATGTCCAGGGGCTTTCGCAAGTGATCCACATTTGCCAAATCGACGATCCAACTTATCTTTCCCAGCTTGGCGCGCGACTGATCTTGACATCTCTAGGTCGCCGGTGGTCTCTGGCAGGAAGCACGCTCGTGACAGCCGGATTCTGCATTCTTTTCGTGTTTGGTCAGAAACTCGAGATTGGAATCCTCACACAACTCAGCACTATCGGTGTCGGACTGGCAAGCACAGTGAGTCAAACAATCGCGGTAACTTCTTCTGCTTCACCTCATTTCGTAGACGATGTGGGCCGTTCTATACGGGTGCGTCGGCATCTTGTTTGACTGAGATTGAATCTGACTTTCATAGCTGGACCCCAGAGATATTTTCGGTCAAAGGTGAGGGTCAGTTCCTACCGGTTCACCTGGAGTTCATCAGACATATACAGTCCGAGGAACTGCTTGTGGCATCGCATCTGCGCTCTCTAGAATGTATGTCACGATTTGGCACAACATATCGCGTTGCTGATTTGCATGGCAGTGGTGGCATAACAGCTCCAATGCTGGGTGGTTTCCTGCTGCTAGTTAGCCGTGCAGCTCCAGTATACGCAAGCATGGTCGTTTTCGTCTTGGCGGCGACCTGTGTGTTGATGTTGAACGAAGAGGAGGGCGAGAGCAAACGAAAGACTAGGCAACCGCAGCAAAGCGCATTCCCGTAGATTGTATCGTAATACGTCATGTAGCCCTACTTACTCCCCATACTTACTTGCCCTTGGAGGCATTCCTGCGGCTTTTCCCCAAACGCTTTGGCCCACCGCCGCTTTTGCCGCCCTTGCCAAATCCTGCCTTGCCTCCTTTCCCAAATGCAGGCTTGCCCCCTTTTCCGCCACCGCTTACGAACGAATCAGTCGATGCCCGCGTGTTGGATTTGGAGTGTTTCCCCCCGCCTCCGAATCCAAACTTCTTATTTCGAGCATCACGACCAATTCCTTTCTTGTTCTTGTCTGACGGGCCAGCGCCTGATCGGCCGCGTTTGGCGGGCCGGTCAGCTATAGCGTCCTCGACCGCAACATCGAAGCCATCGTCATCTCCTGAGGGACGGTCTAGCATGTCTCCCCGTTCTGAAAGCCGGCGTTCAACGATGCGCTGAAGAAGCAGAACATGAAGACTCACTTCTCTTCAGTCCCTTCACTCGCTCTTCCATCTCCTTACGGCCACGTTCACGTTCCTTGAGCTTCTCAACCTGAACTGCCTTGCCAAACTTCTTGCCCTCGCGCTCTCTTCTGGCCTGCTCACTCTTCTGAATGCCTGCTCGTTCGTCGAGTAATCTACGTCGGATACGCTCCATGTGTGAGTCGGATTTCACCATCTCGGCAAAGTAGTCGGCGGGTCGCGTCCATTCGAGAGAGTGTTTGGAGGCAAGGATGCGGGCGGTAGCTACCGAGTCCAGAGCTTGTTGGTAGCTATGGGTGATATTAGCAGGGAAAGTGGATCAATGGCAAGGTGACTTGCAATGCCAGTTCGCGTTTGAGGTCGTCGTCGACATCAACCTCAATAGTTTTGGGGTGCGAGACGACGAGAGTTTCCGTCCATGACATGGATGGATCCAGTTTTATTGTGTCCCGTATCCGCTCGAGAGCGACCTGGGAGGCGTAGCTATCAGATTGGTACGATAGAGGGAAAGGGTCGGACACTCACTGTGTTGTTGATCTCTAGTTTTTGTCGGGGGACAGCGTCAGCGTCGACGGACTCCGCATCATCCAAGGCGATATCCGCATCTTCGTCAACAGCACCCTCCATATCGACATCCTGATTCTGGGCTGCGTGGGCCGCATCGTCCTCCGAAGCATCTGCGCTGGATTCGCCTTGCTCTTCATCCCCGTCCTCCTCCTCCCCGGATTCGCTGTCTTCGTCGCCTGTCAGAGCACGAAGCTCCATATGTGCCATATCATCCAGCCCGTCGTCTCCCAGCGCTTTCATGAGCCGTGCCATGCCTTCTTCGTCGATTCCATCATCCTCATCCTCATCCTCACTGCCTGAGTCGGACGAATCATCCGCTCCCTCATCAACCCAATCTTCATCATCCTCGTCCTCATCGTCCTCTTCATCTTCGTGCTGAACTTGAGAAGGAGGAGGAGCGAGTTTGGGTTCGGGCTCCTTGCCTTTACCAGCTTTCTTTTTTGACTTTTCGGAAGGGGCAATCGAGGCAGATTTTGATGGCCCCGCCGCGGGTGCGGTAGCCACGAGAGTGTGATTTTGGGGACCTCTGCCCTTGCCCTTCTGTTTAGTAGCCTTGGACGGCTTGCTGGGAGTCGACATGGGTGCGGGGATCGCGAGACGAGGAAATTTTGAGACGATCACATGAGCCACTGATGCGCTTGATTCTCGTCACGAGGATCGAGATATTGTCACTGAGCGCTTGAACGCCGAGCAACGGCAAAAGTGACAAGTGTACAAATCGACCGCCTATGTGTATGGTGCGTGAATGTCCTTCACATGGCGCGAAATGTGATAGAGAGTATATGTGCAAAAGATAATGATGTAAGTGAATGGCATGCGTGTGTAATCGGAAACCTCGAGAGAAACCCATAAAACCCAGCGAAACTTCCCGGAACTGCATCGGGCCAAGCAGAAAAGAAAAGAAAAAATGACCGGGGAGTCTCAGTCCAGCTTTTCGTGTGCTGCGCCTGCTCGTGGAGGCGGTAACTCGCTCGTGGGACTCAATGTCAGTTCTTCTTCCATCCCGATTCCTGGGCTGTCACTTGCACTGCGTCGCTGTGAGATATCGACATCGTTTCCCGGGATGACAGACCCAGTTGGAGCACTCCCCGATCTGAGACTAAGCTTCCTCTTCAGTGAACCAAGCCCAAGCGTCCACCGCTGCTTTCGCTTGACCAAAGCAGGTGGAACCGGAGGATCCACGGTCCGCATTTTCGGGTGTGTCGGCGAATAACTCGGCAAATGTAGTTCCGGGGGTGAGGGGAAAGAAGCAGGAAAATGCTTCAGGGACGGTGGTGTGTTCAGAGACAACTGAGAAGTGGGACCTGACACAGCTGAACTTGGGGACGCCAATGGTGCTGGTGACCCGAGGCCTGCTTCTGGAGAGCCCGTGACTGAAGGCCGGTCTGGAAAAGGATATTCGAAGCGCCCGGCGTATGCATCGGAGAAGGGAGTCCCAACGATGCCGGAGGAGGGTGAATGGAACGATATGTCGGCCAGACTAATCAACGGGGACATCGAATCCGTTGTATTGATTGGCGCGACGGCAGAAGAAGTAGAAATGGAGTCTGAGCTTGCCTAATGAAGATGCAGAGAAAGGTAGGGCAAGTGAAAGAAAGAAGGACGCACCTCCACAGCGTGTGTACCTTCCTCATCCTGCTTGACCTCAGGTTCCATGACGTTGTTGATAGCTTCATCGGTCACAGCTGGATCACCTGGACCATCCACAGACTCCACCTTCCCATCCTGAGGGCTGGGAGGGTCGGCATCTGTTGGAGGCATCAATGGCGATCCGGACTGAAAAAACTGCAATGCCGCGCCCTGACGCGGCAGCAAGTGCTCGCAAACGCGTTTTGATTGTAAGGTCACATCGATTGATGGTCATGGTCGCGTGACGAGCACACTCTGCTTCGCCTTGAGCAAAGCCTGAAGCAATCTGGGCGAATGCGAATCAAGGACAGACGACGCTTTGTAACGCGTCTTCTCCATCGGAAGATCTGGTAAAGAACCTTGGGATTGTTCACGCGAAATCTTGTCCGCAACATCCGCAAGCGGAAAGGCGCACTCCTGCTTGTGAGCAGGCTGGACACCAATGCTGCTACCCAGTTCCTCGCCATGTCGGAGCGCTCGAAGTAGATAGGGCCAACCACGGGATATTTTCGGCAAGAGACGCGACGCAAGACCAAAAAGAGTTGTGCGGAAGAATCGAGATGACGCGATTGAACCAATTTTGAACGTCCTCAGGTAGTCTCGCGAAGGAACGGTGGCTGACGACGAAGCCTGCGGAGATATATAGCGGAGGTTCGGAGGACAAGAATAAGAGACATTGCCACTGACGTCATCCTTCCAGAAACCCGTGATCGTGTATCGGACGTTGACTTTGCTCGACTCTCGTTCCTTACCAGTTCGCCTCTTTCGTTTGAAACCATCGGGCTAGAGCCACGGGCCGCGAATTGACCCTTGCTCGTAGATGCATTTGCTCGCGATCATCAATCCTTCTGCACGGCTACTTGGCAGATTGTTGAGATCTTGTTCAAACTTGTCAGTCCTGATCCACCACCTCGTCCTCCTTGCACTATTGGCCATCGGAAACGGTCCGCGAGCCCTGACGATATCGTTGGAGTGGGCAGTAAAGTTCCAATTATTCAGTCGGCGCTTGCAAGCATGATATATTTTTACAGATCTCGTGTCTCTGGTCGCTTTCGGTTGCCATCCGTGTGGTCGTCTTATGTCGACAGATGTCGACCTCATCATAACCGTATGGATATGATCGCGAAACCCTTTTCTCCGCGACATCACCGGGCGGCAGCGCATGGTTCGATCGCCTGGGCTGGGTGCCAACCCTGGTTCAATGTCGTGCCGATTGCTCATGAGGATTAGACGAGAATTGCAGCCGCGGAACACCGTCGATCAGCATGCATTCCAGTGCGCCGCGGGCCTCTCTCTGGCCACAAGACTCTCATGAGCGACCCAGTCTTGGCCTCGTGCGTGGCCCGACTGCAAATAGCGCCATCCCTATCTCCGAGCATGTGGCTTCCCCAGTGTACAGCAGCGGCGGGCCGATGCAGTTGGTAAGCGGAGCAGCGAGGCACTGCATACTCGCTGTCTGTTCCACACGATGCTGGGTTTGAATTGGTTCAGTAAGCAACGCTTCTGTTGGACTTGGCGACGACTATTCTCCGTGACTTGGCTATCCCCATCTAAAGGATGGAAAACCTCGCACTCGAGATCTTCGCTGGTGTGCTCCTGTGTGGTTTGTAGTGTGACCGCGTAGCTCCATCGGAAGCGGACTTCGTACCATCAACATCCATTATCATCAGCGACGGGCGCCGACGTCCTACATGCGAGTTCTCCAGTGCTGACACTTGACTCTTAGTGGGGTTCGGAGCGTTTCCGGACCATCCGCTAATTCTACCACGTGGTTGTCGGAAGATGAACAACTTCTGCTCCCATTCCTCCTTCTCCAGTCATTTTTGCGTCTCGCACCAAGTTTTGAGACTCGCTGCCTTTGCTCTTGGCCTCGGACTTATCGCACAAGAGTCGCAATAGGCATCACGGATGCCGACATCTCGGCGGGATTTGCATCAAGAAAATATCCATAAAAAGGCATTTCCCGGTGTGTCCCTCCACTGCCCGACTTCTGTCGGTAATTTTGGGTGGGTATGCATAATGTCAGCGGGGGATTATCGATCAACAGCGGTTAAAATTGACAGCAGTCATCGGAACATGCCCCAATGTGCGTCTGAATGGCAAACTGAGCTCTTAAGTCCGTTGAAACGAGATGAGTGTGTTCGCTGTGTCTCCTGTTCGGTCACCGTGGGAACTGGAGTCATAGGATCGGCTCCACCGCCAGCCTGGTGACCGGCCGACCCCGACGTTCTTGTTTTCGTTTCCGAGTTCTCCAGGTTTCGTCTTACCAGCCCAGGGTGACTCGAAATGTACCACTCGTATAATTAGATTCTACAAGCTTCAATATCGACTTCCATTTTGCGTCATTCGGTTATAAAGGCTCGAGAACGCCATGTCGTGACTCGTCCGGGTTTGGCCTGATCATTCGGAAGACGGTCACGTGCATGTCGTCGAGAATCTGGCAAATCTCAATCATCACTTTTGCGGCAAGTTTTTACACGAGATCGCCAGATGTCACATTGGGGAGCATTACAGATCATGGCACAAACTGTCTTCATGATCCTGTCTTGCTTCTTTCATGGGCCGAAGGGTCGAAGCATTGAAAAAAATTGTCTCTAAGCCGACGAACTGTATCAAGAAGTTCCAGCCCTTTCCAGCCGCTTGTATTCAGCTGTTCTGAGTAGCGACTGGTTCGGGCCTGGTCGGAGGGTCTTCTGCACGTCGCATCGCATCGACCGACCAGGGTTGGACGGATGGCCACGGGTCCCGGGCCTGACAACAGTGCATCGGATCTGGAGACTGCTTCCATAACTCCGACCCCACATGCTCGTCTGCCAGTCGGATCCTCGAGGACAAAAAAATTCCCCGATCAAGGGCTCTGAGTGAGGACGGCCGCTGGTGTCGGGCGGGCGGGCACCAAGCCAGTGTACGGCCACGTGACACTACGTAATCCTGCTTTAACTGCAACCAAAGCGCCGCAAAGAAGCGCTAGAGGTTTTCTCTGCTTACAGATGGCAGTCTGGTCCTAGATCGACATCATATGCTTTTTGGACATCGTTGTAAGCTGACATGCCAACATTGGAAACGATTTCCCAGCTCGCTTAACTCAACTAGAAAGCGTCGGCTCCGCCGACATTCTGCCTTGCTATTTGATATCAAAATTAATTCTAATTTTTTCTTTGATACGGGCAACTACGACGGGTCGAACTCGAGACCGACAGAAAAACACGGAGAGGAACGGAACAGCGGGGGAAGCCGGGTCCGACGAAATCGAGCCAATTATGAGGGTGGAGAAGCCTTGACAAGCAAGGCAATGTCAGTCGAGATTCGATCGGTATGGCCGTGCGGGCCCAACGCACGCAACCCCAGCTTCCTCGGGCGGGCGGAAGATCTTGTCGGCGGTTTCTCTTGCCACCGGCTCGGTTCAATTCCCCCCAGTCCATGTGGCACTGTATGTAGCAAGGGTATAAAAGCCATCGGGAGGAAGGGTGACTCTACCCTGAACAGCTGAAATGGCCGCAAAAGCTCTCTTCTTCCTCCCGCTGGGAATCGCATTGGCGTCGTCGACTCTCCCACCGTACACCGTCGGTATTTCGCTCTCGCGATGCTCAACGACTCACGACTGCCTCAGGATGGAGCCGGACATGACGTCTCATCTCCGTACGATTACCAGCGAGCTGGTGGGTAGTGACGGTTGTGGCCCGTGTTCTGTCAGCTGAATTCATCTCTAGGACCGGTTCGTGCTTCTCGATGGGCCGCGTCTCTTTTCCTGAGCGTCGACAGAATGGGCCGCTTTTGATGCAAGACTTCCATCTCGTCGACGCGTTGACCCACTTTGAGCGCGAGCGTATCCCGGAACGGGTGAACCACATTTTTTACAGTCGTCGACTATCTCCACTGACGGTCAATCACAGGTTGTTCACGCAAAGGGCAGCGGCGCCCATGGATACTTCGAGGTCACCCGGGACATCCAGAACGTGCGTGATTGACTCGCCTCAACGCTAATCTACGACTGACAGGCGATCTAGCTGACGATGGCTGCGCCGTTCTCCGACGGGGTCGGCACCAAGGTTCCTCTGACGATGCGCTTTTCTACCGTCGCGGGCGAAATGGGCTCCCCTGATACGAATCGGGATCCTCGAGGGCAAGTCCGCCGATTGACATGATCCGTCCATCAACTGACATCTTGCTGTGTAGCTTCGCCATCAAGATGCGCACCTCCAAGGGTATCTGGGATTGGGGTGAGAGCCACTGCATGGCGTAAAAGCGCGGTGTTTGATCGAAAACTTCGCAGTGTTTAACAACACCCCGGTCTTTTTCCTGCGGGATCCGACCAAGTACCTAATTTTACTTCGCTCTTGATGGGACCTGACTGACCACACTATCTAGATTCCCCTTGTTCATTCACAGGTACCTTCCGACCGACTAGCCAATCCACGTCCCTTGCTGATCCGTTCCAGTCAAAAACGGGACCCGCGTACCAACCTGCGGGATCCCACTCTGCAATGGGACTACTGGTCGACCAACCAGGAATCGCTCCATCAAGTTATGATCCTCCTCTCCGACCGCGGCAGTGAGTCATTCGCCGGCAGTCAGATCGTAGTTGACCCTCAACCTTTCCCATTTAGCACCGAGATCGTGGACTGAGGTTAGTCGTTCGCACCATTGACCCAGTCAGCGCGTGACACAGGCGGCACAGATGCACGGATGGAGCGGACACACCTACAAATGGGTGACTGCTAGCGGGTCGTGGCACTATGTCAAGGTCAAGATTATCACGCAGCAAGGCCTGAACAACCTGAACGCGACCGAGGCGTTGGCTCTGGCAGCGAGCAACCCCGACCACAACACACAGGACTTGATGTGCGACTTTCTGCGCTACTGCTCCGTGATGTGTTGTGCTGAGACTTGAGCGGCTTCCAGGGAACGGATCGCCGCTGGAAAGTTCCCGACCTGGACGGTTGCCGTCCAGACGATGACAGCTGCCCAGGCAAAGGCTTTCAAGTACGATGTGGTAAGTGCGCTTTGCAGCGCCTCTAAAAACGATTCTGACCGCATCCAGAACGACCTCACCAAAAGCTGGCCCGAAGACCAGTACCCTCTCCTCGAAGTGGGCAAGATCGTGCTTAACAAGAACCCGGAAAACTGGTAAGGTGTTATTAGCAGTGACTCGGCAACCCGTTCTCATCTCCGCCTAGGTTTGCTGAGATCGAACAACGTAAGCTGCCTAGCCTGTGTGAAACCCTGTGTCCAAATGACCGACACCTTCACCAGTGGCTTTCTCGCCCGCACATATGCCATTCGGGGTGCGGCCGTTTCGCGCTAACCCTCATTATGCGGGGATGCTGACCGTCAATTAGGCTGAACCGTCTAACGACCCTGTCCTGCAAGCCCGCATGTTTGCGTAGGCACTCTTTCCATGACTCCGTGAATGGTGTGCCTGATGACTGTTGCAGCTACTCGGACGCCGCCCGCCACCGCCTCGGCCCCAACAACCTGCAGATCCCGGTCAACTGCCCCATGCAAGTGCAGAACTTCCAGCGATCGGGCTTCATGCACGTCGACCCTGGTGCCGGGACTCTCCCCGCCGGATCGCCGAACTACCCGTCGACGTACGCCCCGCCTGTGTCCTACCCCGCTCGCCCGTACAACCTGTCCGCTATCGCCGATCCGCTGGATGGGACTGTGACGCTGGGCTCGTTCAAGATGACTATGGCTGAGTACGAGCAGCCCAGAGCAGTTTACAACGATGTCAGTCCTTGCGCGTCTCAGATATTGGTCGATACACGTGACTGACAACCCACTAGGATTTCAGCCAGGCCGAACGGGACTCGCTGGTCACCAATGTCATCAACGCCCTGAACGCAGTCACTGTTCCGGCTGTGCGACAAGTAAGTGCCTGATCTATGCCACGCATCGCACCGACTGATCTGTCTCGCAGCGCTCTGTCGACATGTTCGCCTGTGTAAGCTTCAGTCTAGAAGCACTACCACGCTCTAATAGGCGCTAACCTTTCCCGCAGGTTGATGCCACTCTAGGCAACAAGATCGGCCAAGGGGTCCACATGACAGTTTCCTCGCCTCTCAAGTGCGCGCAATGATAGTCTATTTATTAGTCTGTGTGTATTACAAATCGGGTCTCTTAATGCATTCAATTTAATGGCGTTCTACTGCATTTTCCTTTCCTACACCCACGAGCTTCCCACCGGGCAATTTGACACGGAATACACCAGTATTTGGCTTGGCAAAAGCGCTCCGGGGACGGAAACCATTTGCAGCATTGAGATCGGGGCTGAGAATGAGGTTTTGCGTCTTGGAAGCGAACACGATCCGCGGTTTCACTCCTTCGCGCTTGTGCGGTGGTACATACACTGCACACCCGAGGGAAGGGCTGATGTCTGCTGTCGTGCAGAGCGCTGCAGCGCTGGCCAATCCAAAGTCCGGCGATACTACAGTGGGAACTGCTGCTGGTGCGAGGGCCGGTACCGCATCTTCGCACAGAATATCGTTGTTCGAAGTCGTTATGGCTAAAGTTCCAACAGATGCGAGACAGGGCGGCAGATAGTCTGGCGAGAGTTCATCAGGAGAGACCGTTGACGCGACCCGCAAGGGTGTGGCGGATGGGTCGCTGGGTAGAGCAAGAGCACGGGCGTCATCCTTGCACAACATCTCGGCGCCCACTGTCGTCGTGACGGCTTTGCAGTAGGCTGTGACACTGGCCGGCATATAGTCTGATGACAGTCTGTCGGACGAGCTCATGGGCGCGACCGGCATGCGTGTGCTGCACAAGATTCCGGAAGCCTCATCGGGAGAGGCTGCAGTACGCGAGACCTTCACTCGGCGCACGGAATCGCGACGCGTGGCGACAAGAACTTGAGTGGAGACCGGGATTGACTTGCTCCCATCGATCTCGTTGCGTATAGACCGGTACATCGCGAGACCCCTAGCGATGAACACAATCGCACAAAAGGCAGCCAGATGGTTCAGCACTACTTGCGACGTCGCCAGTGCTGCAGAGCCACTATTTACTTCGACGACAAGCGGAAGAACAGGGTCTGGTTCGTAGGCAAGCGGAGACATGGCAGATAGTAGAGATAGCGGGAAGCAAGTGTCGGGGGGTAGCGTTGCAGGCACCATGATGTCGGGAATCGCACTGGGCGATACAAAAAGCACCGTCTCTTCATGGCGGGCCATTCCTTGGAAAGCAATTAAATGAGCAGAGAGCGTGCCTCTCAACTGGCATTCGCGGACCTTCAGAGGCAAGTGAGCCGAGCCGAGCGAGCGTCGCAGTGGCGTGTTTCAACACAGCGGGCGCTGCAGAGCGAGCGAGTCCGCCCAAAATGACTTGCGGAACATGATACCGTCTGAGGAAACGAACGTAAGGAGAAAGCATAGACATGGTGGTACTGGGGACAATCCAGTCAGAGTAAGCCAGTTCCAGCGTGTATGCAGATGATGATCGATCACATGCATTTGATGGTCAGGGACTGGTGCACCCTTTGGCAGGCGCACTCCAGCAGTGCGTAGATACTTAGACGGGAATTCAGGTCGAATGGGCAGTGGATCGAGTTGAGCACATGATAAGATTAGATAGTAATGTAGGTATGTGTGCAACAGTGTACAATCAATCACCAAATCGCAGAGGGAACCACAGGACTCGGAACAATAGCCCGATGAAGAGGAGCCTCAATGTCGTCCAAGACCCATTCCCGCCGAAGACGCTTGAAAATTTCCTTAAAAGTATCCACCGACCCTTTCTCGTGCACAAGGACGAGACTGACACCCTCGCTCGAGCCTGGACACCGCTGCACCTCGACCCTGAACTTGACCGCCTTGACAACGGTCATAACACCGGCAGGATCCCGGAATTCGTCGAATCGGCATCTCAGAACACTACCTCCATCCGCATCCTCGAGCACCACGCGGACATCCATGCCCATTAGCACACGCCGACATTCATTCTTCGTCACATGGAACTCATGCACTGATTCCAGAGAACACGTGACAGGCTTGAATTTGAAGACGTGACCAAACCACGTGCGCTTAGGCGACTGAGAAGCGGGCGAGAGGCACGGAGAGGGCAGCGTGAAAGAAGAACCGGCCTCTGAGAAAGCCGGTGAGAGGGGAGATGCTTTGCGTCTCTTCAGCTTTGATCCGGGCGGAGGATCCAAGATCTGAACTTTCTTCGCCCGCGTCGTTCTCGCCGTATCACTGCGCAGGGACGACCGTTTAGTAACAGCTGCAGAGCCAGCAGCATACATCTGCGCGTTCTCCTTGTCTTCAGCCCGCGTATCGACTGTGAGCCGCGGATGACGCTCCTTCCGATGGAGGCTCAGAGGCCGGGTCGCCAGATTTGCCGGCGTTGGCGGTGGTGCGATGACTGCTTCATTCGGATGAGGAAATTGAGAAAGAACGTCCAGCAAATGATTGGGAGACATTTGGGACGGATCAGGCGATTTGACTTGCAGGGTGTTCAAGTGATTCACAATTTGATGAAAGAAAACTTGCATCTTGTCGTCTTCGAGCTGCGGGACTACGAGCGGAGGGAGGGTCGAAGGACACTGCGCTGAAATGTCGGGTGAAGGCGTCGCCGAATGGAAATTGATGGTGGGCACGAAAGGAGTCAATGAATCGTTGTCTGAGGGACTGTGAGTGGGTCTCGCTGCTCTTCTCGGTGTAGGGGGACCATCACGAGGAGGGAGAGACGATTGTGACGGTCGCATATCAGAGGTGTGTGACGAGCTCTCCAGAACCGCTCGGTGTTTCATCTTTGAGGTCTTCTTCTTCTTGCGTCGAGACACCAGCTCTTCTTCCGCCTGCATATCTTCGAAATGCTGGTTCCGGTAGTTGACAAGCAGATGATAGACACGCTTTTGCCAATTAAGTTCTCCATTTTGCAAACTTGCGACGATGTCAGAATCCGGAACGCCATGCCACAGGGTGCGCAGATTGGCAAAGATGTCGGGGTCGATGGAATCGAGCGAGTCCAGTGGCTGAGAGACGTTATCGAGGGCAGGAACAACCGAGGGAATGACTGTGGGTGCCATTGACGTGTAGAACGGATGTCGAAGAACTTCGACCATCGTGATCCGGTCCTCGACATTCGCCGTCAGCATCTTTCGAATCAAGTCTTGAGCAAGAGGATCGATTCCCGTTGGCATTCGAAATGTTCCAATTTTGACCTTCTCGAGCAGAATTCCCAGATCCGGATCATCGAAAGGTAGTTTACCGGCCAGCAGAGCATGGAGTATCACCCCGCATGACCAGATATCAGCTGCAGAGCCACTGTAGGCTTTCGCGCTGACGATCTCCGGCGCTGCGTAATGAGGGCTACCGCAGGAAGTGCGCAGCATACCGTTAGCTTGCCATGCGGCCATACCAAAGTCAGCGATCTTGACGTTCAGGTTTTCATCTAGGAGGATGTTCTCCGGCTTGAGATCGCGGTGAGCAATGTTGAGTTTGTGACAGTAGTCGATGGCCGCGATGATTTGCTGGAAGTAACGCAAGGCTTCATCCGTAGGTAGCCTTCCTTTCGAGCACAGATATTCGAACAGCTCGCCACCCTGCACGTATTCCAGAATGAGATAGAGTTCCGAGGAGGTCTCCCAAACGTCGTAGAGGCGCATGATGTTGGGATGGTCGATAAGTTTCATCACGACAATCTCGCGCTCGACAGAGAGTTGTGTATGTTCTACCTCCTCGATGAGGTGCTCGAGCGATCGCGTGGAGTCTAAGCACGCCTTCGAGACTATCTTCACCGCCGCATATTGGCCAGTTCTAGAGTTTCGCGCTATGCGAACTCGCCCTGAGCGAGCAGTGATAAGCACTCGCCCATGACAGTCATAGGACAAACCTCACCTGAACTCCCAGTACCGATCGTCCTACCAATCTTCCACAGCCCGATCCTTTTCGGATCCTCGCCGCCGTCGCGCCGCGGAGGCATGCCGGGTTCGGACATAGGGGAGCGGCTCAGCCGTGGAGAACACCTAGAATATGCGATGCAAGACCCGAGTTTCTGGCGCGTAGTAATGTGTAGTGCAAGTAGGATGGCAAAACGGGTGGAATACTCGAGGACGATTCAAGCACGACTGTCACACTGACGCGTACCCACCATCACGTGACTCAAACGCGTGCGCCCACTCAAGTCATTGGCAATGATACTGTGACTGTTTACGGATTCACTTTGTCTCCTTCGACATAAAAACCGATTCCCTTTGACCCAGTGGGCTGAATATCAACGTTCATATCCTCATGGAAGACGTAAAGCAATCCCAAGGCGCCGTTACATATCCCGACCCACCTCAGAACTTTGGGAGCGCCCCATTGAGCATCCTCGTCGCTCTGTTCGAGAGGCTCCAGATCGAGCGGAAACAGGATAGGCGAAAGAGGCTTTTGGCTGGCTGGTTTAACGTACGTGTGACGCACGGATCAGCCATAACACCTACTTCAATTGCTATCAGCACTGGAGAAATGAGAAGGGCAATGACCTGTACCCTGTCCTGCGGTTGATTTTACCACAGGCATGGACACTTTCCATGCGACTCGGACGCAATTCACCTCCCCTCCCGTGTAGAAAGACCGAGAGCGCGCGACATATGGCTTGAAGGAGAAGACTCTGGCACGGACGTATATCAAGCTCATACCATTGAACAAGAATGACAACGACGCTCATCGACTACTGAACTGGAAAAGGCCGACCGAGAGAAATGTGTGCATTTACATGCATCTGAGATAACTTCTGACTGCATAATGTGTGCAGAAATCTTCCGGAGACTTCTCGTCAGTGCTATTCGAAGTTGTCAGCAAGCGGTCCTCGGTCATCGAAGGGTCACTGTCTATAGACGATTTGAATAACCTTTTGGACGAACTTTCTCAAAAGAAGGATTTGTACGCATCCTGGGCCATTATAAAAGCCGTGGCTCACGTACGCGTCTAGTGAAGATTGTGCTCGCACCATGCAGCGAGTCTACAACAGGGCAACGCCGGAGGAGCAGCGCTGGATCGTGCGGATCATTCTCAAAGGTGCGCGGAACCGATGTCGAGATGAGCGATCCATCATCTGCTCCAGACATGGTCATCTCGGTGAAGGAAACGACTGTCTTCTCTGTGTTTCATCCCGACGCACAAGATCTGTATAACACGTGCTCTGACCTCAAGAAAGTGGCCTGGGAATTATGCGATCCTGCTCGTCGACTGGGAGCTGAGGTCCCAACCGTTTTCGTTTCCGTGATAGCTTCTCTGTACTGATCTACTCTCCTTCTAGGACAAAGCAATCCAACTAGCGCATGCATTTGCACCGATGCTGTGCAAGCGACCGACCAAAGCCATCGATGGAACAGTCAAAGAGATGCATGGCTCCGAGTTCTTCATTGAGGAGAAGTTGGACGGCGAACGAATGCAACTCCACATCAACGAGAAACGCGAGTTCTTTTACTGGTCGAGGTACCTCGTTCTTCTTCCTATCTCAACCGCACCGTTTGAGCCAATGACAGGAAAGGAAAGGACTACACCTACCTGTACGGTAATCATGACAAGGAGGGCAGTCTGACCCCTTACATTGCTCGAGCATTCGATTCTCGGATCAAAAAGTAAGCACTCGCAGTGATCCTCGGGTCCGCATTATCTAGGGACTGAAAGTCTGCAGCATCATTCTCGATGGAGAAATGCTTGTCTGGGATCCTGACTCGTCAGCCTATCTTCCCTTTGGCAATCTCAAGACGGCCGCTCTCGGTGAGTGTGTGTTGTCGATGTCGGTGGACCCGCTCATGATTCCGGCTGAAGACACGATTGTGAAAAACAGCAGAGATGACAAGAAGAAGCCTCATCCATGTTGTGAGTCTCATTTCCTCTCGTCGAAGTGCAGCGTTAACTGTTGGCGCATAGTCAAAGTCTTTGATCTATTGTATCTGAATGACCAGTCCCTCATCAGCAAGTCACTCCTCATGCGCAAGAAGAATCTCCGGGCATGTGTTACACCCAACAACCACATCAGTTTTGCCGAGGAGTGTCGCGGAAAGACTGTCCAAGACGTCAAAAACCAAATGAACAAAGTACTCGAAAATCGAGGAGAGGGTCTTGTGATCAAGCATCCTGCTTCTCAGTACGTGTTGAACGGCAGAAATATGGATTGGATCAAAGTCAAACCTGAGTACCTCGACAATTTGGGTGAAACCGTAGACGTGTTGGTGGTCGGTTAGTTGCTTGATGACCGCCCCGCGTCTTGTCACTAATCACGTGCATGTGACAGCTGGTAACTACGGCTCAGGATCCCGAGGCGGCAAAGTTTCCACGCTGGTTTGCGCTCTTGCTGATGATCGAGTGACAAACGGAGAGAGAAAGTGAGTATTGATCTTGGCCTCGATCCATGGCTTATATTCTCCGATTAGGTTCACAACGTTTGTGCGCATCGGCACAGGCCTTACGTACTCGGATTATTTGTGGATCCGGGAAAAGCCTTGGAAACCTTGGGACTCCAAAAATCCGCCCGCATTCCTACAGACTACCAAGAGATCTCGTGAGGATAAGGGCGACGTGTATCTCCTCCCGGAAGAGTAGGCTACCTTCTAGATCTACTTATTGTCTCTTACGAAGCGCAGGTCTTTCATCCTCAAAGTCAAAGCGGCCGAACTGGTGGAATCGGATCAGTATCATTCGGGATTCACCATGAGGTTCCCCAGAGCATTGTCAATCCGACACGATCTCGAGGAAGACGATTGCATGCCTTTTACGGGTAAGCGTTGCGCCTGACTCTGAAAGAGAGCTCATTTGGCCCTCAGCCGTGCGTGACATGCTGGAATCCAAAAATTCCAAGTCTGGGCATAAGAGATTGAATGATGAGCACGAGGAGTCTCTGTGCGTTGGAATGGGCTTGTTAATCACTCGCTCTAGAACTCATACTCTCGCAGCCCAGCCAAGAAAAAGCGGAAGATTACCGCCAAGAAGGTGCCCACAGTCCAATTTTTTATTATGGTTTTGCTCAGACTGCTCGCAGCCTGAAGTCATCGCCGGTTCAACTGGGCAGAAGCTGGATAAAGTTGCTGTGGTGTCGGATCTGTTCGAGGGGACGACTTTTGGTAAACCGCACGGCAATTCTGTTCAAGTCTCCTCTGAAAGCATTGCAAGTCGTCCTTCCTGATCCGAGCTCGAAAAACCAGGACCAGGAGAAGAAAGAACTGTGTGCATTGTGAGCAGGATCGTTTTGCTAGTGTATATTCTCATCTTATGTCGGTGCAGAATCAAAGCACACGGAGGGGTTTTGGCCAATCTCGCGCGACAGCAGTCTCCGATCTTCATTGTGTACGGTGGGTCGAAAAGATGTGGGTCGCCAAGCGTCACATTGCCAGGATCTGACCTCTCAAATACCCTGCAGATCTGGAAATCGTCAACTACATTAAGAAGGGAGTATACGATATTATCAAGCCAGATTGGGTGAAAGACTCCGTTGCACTCGGTGGTTGGGCCCCTCTGCGCAAGAGGTAAGCAAAATACACTGTTTCCTAGCGCGCGTCTGATTGTTGCAGTTATTTCTTCCATGCCACCTCGCTTCGTGCTGAAAGCGATGAATACAACGAGAACAGTGCCAGCGACAATGAATCGCCAGCAGCAGAAAGATTGGAACCTGTCAAGAGCGAAGCGGACGACATTTCGCCTGTCGGTGTCAAGGAGGAGCGAATCGTGGATCCCGCTTTGCTTGATTGGTTCCAAGTTGGGACAACTGACGCTGACGACAAGCATTCAAAGCCTTCCACCGACGACGATTCGGCGACGGACTACGATTCTGACAACGCGGATGTTGCCGACAACGACCCGGATGACGAATGGGATATCAAGTCTGAGCCAGACGAGCAAATACCAGATGAGAAATCTGGTGAAGACGCGTCTTCGACAGTCAAGATAGGCGAGGATGACACAGCCATGCAGTACGACCAGGAGCACATCTTCAAGCACTTGTAGGCTCTTCCTTCCTTGCTGCTGGGTGTTTGAGAATTCTAATTTTCAGGTCATTCTACCTGGATTCCCCGGAAAACGCGAAGCGCAACGGGTTTTCTCTGAAAAGCAAGAATGAAAAGGCTATTCAACAGAGGTTTGACATCTTCCAACGCTCGCTCATTTCCTGTGCTAATGACAAAATAGTTTTGACGAATTGGCGCAGCTGATTGAGGGCAGTGGAGGAAAGATCGTCGACCTGGACGAAGCGCGCCTCACTCATATCGTCATCGACAAACGCGATGACAGCCGCCGAGTGGAATTCATCAGGCGAACGGCACAGTGAGTGTCTCCATCAAGGCAGAATGAGGACAATGGTCTGATGGGCGAAACAGACCCAAACGAAGACGTCTTGTGATTTCAGAATATATACAGGCATGTCTCGACGAAGAAACGCTGCTGGATGAAGAAGGTCAGTTGTCGCTGGCCCACTGCATATCACAGCTCTGACCCCACATCCCAAGAATTCAATCCGTGATCGAGAAGGGATCTGATGCAGGGATGTGATGGATTATCGGAGTTTCAACCCGTTTGGGACCTTGTACAATACCCGCACCAGCTTTTTTACTATCATCTACTGCTCTGTCTACGCCGCTCCAAATCTTGGTATTCTCGCGTCGTTTCACACGTTCTCCACCCCCTCCAACTCTTGTCTGAAACCCACCTCGAAAAAACGGGTTTCGCCCACTAGCGTGTGTCGCGCTCGTCATACGATGGACAACACGCAGGACTCCCCCATTTCTCAACTCTTAAATACCCTGGGTATCACCCGAGAGGATCTCAACCGGCGCAGTGACCAAATGCGGCAATTCCTCACCTCGGAACACGCGACGGGCTCACGCGTCTCAGCCCATGCCTCAACATCCTCGACCTCCTCTGATACTCAACCTCTTTCCCGCACAAGCAGCTCAGCTGTCATCTCCACGCGTCATATCTCGTGTGAGAGCCCCACGTCTCCCCGCGACGCGTCTCCGACCACGTCTGTCACGACGCCGGTCAAATCCGAGCCCGAGGACGACGACGTACTCCCCACACGCCCGTTGGACAACATGGAGATGGTCCTCGAGCGCCAGAGGCTTAGAAGAAGGCAGAAACGCGTGCAAAGACAGGAAAGCGTTGGCCCGTCGACCTCCGACTCGGAACCAATAGCGGGCCCTTCCCATCATGCATCGGATAACCCTGATGAACAGTACGAGCAAACAGGCTTGGATGTACGTGATGTGCGCTCCTTTTCACTATCAGAAGCTCACCAACCTTCCAGCTCCCTCCTATCACACCGTCACGCAGCAAGCACTACCGCGAACACACATCTTACGCGTCTGGGGTGAGCATTGCGCGTCTACTGTGGCTTGCGCCTGAATGTATCCCCTAGCCTATCAAGGAGGAATCACCCTCCCCGACGCGCCCTGCCACTCAACAATCTGGCAAACCAGCGAATGCGTTTCCACACCTTTATGCAGCCCTCATGCAAGGCCAGTTCCAGTTTCGAAGTGCCCCACCCGGGCTTAGCTCCAAGTTCGAGACGCCTCAGAAACCGAGGCCGTCGAAAGCCACTGCAGCAGCCAGCTCCCCCCTTCCGCCTTCTTCGCCGCCCGCAGCTTCGTCTCCGGTCTCGTCGCCAGTGATGCAGCGGGTTTTGAATTATGTATCTTCTCCCGGACTGGGTGATGACTTGGCCGAAGAAGATCGCAAGGAGCCACCATATAAGTTGCCGCCGGGCCCGTATTCCCACCAGCGACCTCACCATTCATACGCTGGCCTGATCGGGCAGGCGATTCTGTCCTCGAGAGAGCATCGTCTGACTCTGCAAGAGATATACGAATGGATCGCGACGGTCCATCCCCATTTCAAACGCGGCGAACGGACGTGGATGAACAGTATCCGGCATGTACTAAGCACAACCATACATTTCCGCAAGATAACACGCGAGCGGTCGGCTGGCCGGTCGCACTGGGCTATATTCGATGAAGATTTAGATTGCTTCGTCGATGGAGGATACAGAAAACCGGGGACTCAGCCCAAACGACTGGGACTGATGCGTCCCAAACCAAGGAAGCGAAGTGCGGAGGAAATGGAAGATGACCAGGGCGCCAATGCGACTGTCGGTGGGCCGATGGTGCCGAGGACAGCGAAGAGGCTGAAGCCGGATGCTCTGTTGGTGACGGATCCCCAGCCGGGTCCATCGAGACCTCCTGGGCTGCTCCCTGCTCTGGTCCATCACAGCGTACATTCGATGCGAACGCCGGTTCAAGCCACACCTCAGCAACAGAGTTACTACGATAGCTGCGTCGTCAACAACACGTTGCCGACATTTGGCGCAGTCCTTCCAGCACTCGCCACACCGTATCGCTTGGTAACAACGAGTACAGTGGCTTCATCGCCGATCCAGCCACCGCCTCCAACATCATCACCTGTGGCGGACAGATCATCGTCGCCGATCTCGCCGTCCTCGCCACCGGATCTCACGCCACAAGTTGGCTCATCGAGTCCCAGTGAGGGAGAGCCTCTGCCAGAGTCGGTCGCTGCAGAGGATGCTGCGTGTGTCGTCACCGAACAAGATGAAGAGGCAGTCGTCGGATCGCTTCTGGGTCCTGTCGAGTTTCTGGATAAACCGCGGGAAATTATACATGCACTACCCACAAGCCAGTTGCTGCAACCCGGGATCAACCTGGACGGTTCGGAGGATGAAGACGAAGTGCCGTTGATGGCGCTTGCCAACAAGGTGGGTTGTGTGTGTTGCGCTTGCAACTATCGTGCTGATCTGTTATGGTTTAGAACTCCTCGTCGTTCCCTCCGTTGGTGCGCCGCAAGACCGCAGCCGCAGCTAGACAGCGGACCAAAGGAAAGAACAAGAAGGGCAAGGCCCGGGTAGTGATCCCTTCGACCCCACCTCGAGCTCGGCGAGCGTTTTCACCTGACCGCAGCCCGCTTTCGAACAAGGGTGCTGCCTCGTCGACGAGTCTTGCGCACTACAAGACTAATCTCGATCCCCCTCCCGTGATCCGTGCTCTCCCAACCTTGAACGACGACGCCGATGACGATGACGACGATGACGACGGCCCCCCAGCGCATCTGAGAACGCCTTCGAGAAAGCCTAATTTGGCTTCGACCGTGACTCCCAAGAGACTCATATTCCCGAGCGATAGCAGTTCTCCGTTCCGAACTCCTGGCGGGCACGGTCTGTTCGGCTTATCGCCATTCCGAACCCCCGGAGGCAGTCGAGGGAACGGCATACTGGATCCTCACGATCCGTCTGCTCTGCTTGACGCGGAGTTGCGCAATTTCAAGAGTCTGGGGCAGGACAGTCCGGCTGGACTGTTTGGCAAAGATAACTTGTACACCAGTCCGAATCCCATCGACGGTAGTCCTGGCAAGTATGCCAGATGGTGGTAGTGCTTTCTCTCCGGGTCCTAGCTTTCGCATCTGCTGTGTTGAGTTTGTTGTATAATAGCTGTGTTTGTCATACTGAATCTCTCCCTTATCTCACGTGAATAAGTACTCGCGAGTTTTGTTTTGTACATTAGCAATAAATGAATGATCTTGAAAAGTCATTTGACAACAGTCAGTCGTTCAAGAGGACAGTGGCTGGGACAGTCCACAATGACTCGAATGACAGTAGATCGGCGCCCCTGACTTTCAATAACTACCTGTAGTGTTGGATTTCACGCATACCTCCGTACCTCTTTCATTGCAGACCAAACTCTCCAGATCAAAGGGCAGTCATAATCATAATGCATGCATGGGCCACAGTTTTTATGCGAGGTAGGACAAGAGAAACCAGCAAGCGCTTCTACTTGAGAGGGATGCTGAGGGAGTACATTAGCATAGTGGCATGAAACACCGAACGTTGAGACGCACAATCGGGAGGCTGAGAAGAGGCCCAAGAGTATTAGTGAACTGGACCAAAAGCTTATTTAAAAACCACTCACAGTGTGTGGCACCGATCTAGAATCCATTCAGTATCATGTTCGCGTGACATGGACGCAGATGGACTCACACCAGGGCGACCGTGCTTGACGGGCCTGTACGAGCACGAGAACTCCGCGAGGTAGTGACCGGTCATCTCAGGCTTGATCTCGACGTTGTTAAAGACCTGCAAAAGATCGGTCCCATAGCCTCACACCACCGAGCCTCCCACACACCTTTCCGTTGTAGATACCGACAACGCTGCCAATCATCTCGGGAACGATAATCATGTCACGGAGGTGTGTCTTCACAGCGGTGGGCTTCTCATTTGGCGGGGCCTCCGTCTTGGCTTTGCGCAGCTTTTTTATCAGGCCCATGGGGCGGCGCTTGAGACCGCGCTGGAACCGACGACGGGCACGAGCGTGCACGAGCTTTCGAGTCGAGTTGGATCAGCATAATCGTTCTGAATTCAAACGCGGCAAATACACACATCAACGAACTGGCAAAGAAAATGAGTATAACGCAGGAGTAAGGAGTGTTGGAGACGCACATCTTCGTTGTTCATGTCCAGGAGCTTCTCCAACTCGACACCACGGTACGAGAAGGTACGGAAAGTACGCTTCTTCTTGAGCTCAGCGGCGAGAGCGGGGTCGGTGACAGAGGAATCAGCCTGCAAGAAGCATGGTCAACGAGAGTCCCAACGAAACACAGAGGGACATGGCTTCACCATCTTGACTTGTGTCTTGAGGAATTGCTTGTTTGAGGACGCAAAGGCGGTAAGCAGCTAGGCAGATGCACGTGAGCTTGATTTAAGCCCACGTGACTGCCCATACGAAGAAATCAGCGGCACCGCTACAGTTTTCCTTCACTCATCCAGGATAGAATCCCCATTTCGTCCCTTCGTGGATTAAACGTCGGTCCTCGCTGTTGTTGCTTACCGCCTTCATCTAACAGGTGGACAGTGATTTGAGGCTACCCTACCTTAACACAAAACCACCCACTCACACTTCGAAAAAGTAGATCGTCGGTGTTTCGGCTATCCACCCACTTATCTCTTCGCAGATGCGTTACATCGCTGCCTACCTCCTCCTCCAGATGGGTGGAAACGAGTCCCCGTCTGCTGCCGACATCAAGGCTCTCCTCTCGTCTGTTGACGTCGACACTGATGAGAGCCGCCTTGAGAAGCTGATCTCTGAGCTCAAGGACAAGTCTATCAACGATGTCCGATTTTTTTCTACCTTATTGAAGTGTTCACGCCCTGACTTGTGCTATAGCTGATCGCCGAGGGTTCGAGCAAGCTCGCGTCGGTATGTGTCAAGGACGATTGCACAAACATTCCACTAACACTTCACAGGTTCCCTCTGGTGGTGCTGGAGGCGCTGCTGCTGCTGCTCCTGCCGCCGGTGGTGCTGCCGCCCCCGCTGCCGAGGAGAAGAAGGAAGAGAAAGAGGAAGAGAAGGTACGACTCCCCATCTTGTTATTTTCTGATCCTGACGGTCTTGCAGGAGGAGTCCGACGACGACATGGGCTTCGGTCTCTTCGATTAAACGCACTTGCATGTACAAGCATCTTGACGGGGCATGTGTTGATGAAATTCTGTTCTGTTGTACAACAGACGATTAAGCGTTTTCTGAAGACGACCTTGAGATGTCTCATCTGGAATACACTTTTCTGATAACGTCGGCACTTATCTCGATGATGTGCTCCAGATTGTTGCGCGCGCGATGTTCATATATCAACAAGTGGATGTGAGCTTCGATTGCAGAGCCCTGAACAAGATATGATTCGCTAGTTGAGGCAGTCGGCTCAGAGAGAGTGAAGTGCACTTAGTGTCTTAATGTTTCAATGCTCGCGAATTCGATGAGATGCAATCATACTTTCCAAGTAGAATACCGAACTGAAGAGACAGGTTCAAGGAGCTTCGTCACGTGCCTGGTTTCGATGATATAGTCTGAGGGCAGCAAAAGGCATCCGCATACATATTTGGGTTTCTACCTATTTCATCATCTCTGCGTGAGAGCTTACAGTGGAGAGATTATATTTCTACACCCCGGGCATGACCGTAGCATCCAGCGGACATGTTACAATCCACTGTCATAGTTGATCCCATCAGTCAAGCAAGAGTACACACCGGAGGAATGCGGACAGAAATTGGTCTCAGTGATTCGTTGTTCACCTCATAGAGTTCAATGCTCGCAGCCCGTACCAACGCGTCGGTGCGCCTTGCCCGTCGCTCGTTTGCGACCGTAGTCGATGCTGCCGGCCTCAAGGTCGCAGCTGTCGATGCCGGCCAGCCCACCGTCTCCATTACTGTCCTCGCAAAAGCTGGTTCTCGCTACCAGACGAAACCTGGTGTCGCCCACGTACTTAAAAATTTCGCCTTCAAGGCACGCCACTGCCATCACCTTTCTCATTATTTGCGATGCTGACTTCTATTGTAGAGCACTGCTGACCGGTCTGCGCTTGGGACAGTCCGTGAGGCTGAGCTTTACGGTGGTGTCCTGTCGTCGACCCTGACGAGAGAACATCTCGCCTTGACCGCCGAGTTCCTCCGTGGCGACGAGTGCGTGCATCTATTTTGTAGTTACATATGCATCTCACATTGTCTAGAGCATTCTTCGTCAAAGTGTTGTCTTCCGCCATCGCGTCCTCGAAATACCTCCGCCACGAACTTCAGGAGCTTGTTCTCCCAGCAGTAGAAAGCGACATCCATGCGCTCCAAACCAACCCGGCGGCTCATGCAGTCGAGCTCGCGCACGCTCTGGCTTTCCGCTCTGGGCTTGGTGCATCTCTCTTCGCTGCCCCTCATACGCCGATAACTGCTCACGACGTTGAGCAATTTGCCGCGACCGCCTTTTCGAAGGACAACATTGCTGTCCTCGGAACGGGTATCTCAGAGTCCGCACTCTCGTCCCTAGTGCAGGCGGCCTTTGCATCGCAATCAGGCTCTGCCACCGCCTCAACACCGTCTGCTTACTTTGGAGGCGAAACTCGCGTGCAAGCCCACGGTGGGGCGCAGACTGTCTTCATTGGATTCGGTGTCGCCGGTGCTCCGACACCAGAGGTTGCTGCGCTGGCCGCATACTTGGATCCTAATCCTACGATCAAATGGGCCAAGAGCTCGTCCCCGATGCTGCAAGTCCCGCACACCACCGTACAATCTGTCTATCTGCCGTACTCTGATGCCGCTCTTGTTGGTGTTATCGTCCAGGGACCTACGGCTGAGGCGACCCGGGAGGCAGCCAAGGCTGTTGCCCAGACTTTCAAATCTGTCAGCTCGATCAAGGCTGAGGACTTGAAGGCTGCTGTGACCAAGGCCAAATTCCGTGCCGCAGCCAGTGTCGACGACCGTGCTGGTCTCGTCGAGATCTTGGGCTCTAAGGTCCTTTCTGGCGCAAGTGCCACCTCAACGGAAGCCACGCTGTCTGCATTTGACTCCGTCAGCAGCGCTTCTTTCTCCAAGGTATGATACACTTCGACTGCTTTGTGCCTTACCTGAGTGAACTTCCAGGTTACCGCCGCCCTGGCCAAGGCGAAGCCCACCTTCGTCGCCATTGGTGACACTGAAGCCCTACCTTATGCAGATGAACTGGGATTGTAGACAGTAGAGTTTGTCCTAAGGTTCCATAATTTCAAGAGGGAATGTCCATTCGAACCAGTGGATTCACAAGATACAGTGAGTGTTAGATGAACGACGAGCAAAGTGAGCATCAAAAGAATGGATGGAGCTACGCACAAAATACCAGATGTACTGCGAAACAGTTCACGAAACGAATTTGAAAAGGGAGACAAAAGGGACTTGCCTCGAGCTGAAAACAATCAAATTACGAGGTTAATATTCGACTGCGTCGTCCCCATCAGCGGGCACTGGCGTCGGCTCCTCCTTCTTTTCCAACTCCTCTTCCGCATCCTTACTCGTCATCGTCGCACTGTCGCGATCGTCGACCTCCATCTCCACGTCCTTCGCTCCTTCTTTCGACGGTGGCTCCTCGTTCTCCTCGGTCTCACTCTTCTTTCGAGCCTCTTCGGAAGCCACGGCCTTGCGCAATTCGGAAATTTCCTCAATGCCAGCGGACCGCTCTTGCAGGAAAGCCGCATATTCAGCGTCTACAGCTTCCAGGACCTGGAGATGAAATGTATGAATACCCTCTTTACACGATCCTACAAGGCAAGGCCGCATACCTGAGCCTTCCTCCGTCGGATGTATGATTCTTGAGCAGGCGTAAGGATCGCAGGAAGGTAGTATAGAGGAGGTGGATGTCCTCGTTGTACTGAGGCCAGCGCCGGTGGTAGAGGTGATGGATCCTCATCAGAGGAGGAGGTGGGTATGATGTCAGATGTAAGAAGAAATTGGCGAGGAGAGGTAAGCGCCCGCGACGGAGCTTGTACTAAACAATGCGAGAGTCAACTCTTGAGAAGTGCATGTGATAACAAGTCAGGACGCACGACAGAATCTTTCAGTTGAAGATCCTCCTCCTTCCGGTTTGCGTTCAGTTTGTCTTTTCGGGCTTCTTCAGCTCGTCTGACGGAGTCAGTCTCTTTGCGCAGCTTAGTCTGTAGTCTTTGATCAATCAGTTGTCGCTTTTTGCCTGGAATCGACGTGTCAGTGGATAAGTAGCAGCAAGTTTCGATCTACGTGCCGCTTCACTCGCACTTCGTTCCTTGTCCTCGATCTTGGCTTGTTGAGGGTCCCCAGCAACAGGCCAAACATACCACCGCGTTTTCGCTTCTGGGTATCCGAGAGGTCGAGTCGCGGGCGTTTCTTGTTTTCCGACGCCCGACGCCGGTCGGGCGAGGTTCGATTCGGAAGACGAGCGACGATTCGGACTCTGCACCTGCGCTCCTGATCCATCGCTGCTGAGCTGCCTATGCGGCGTAAGGGCACTACTTTGGGCACCGGCTGAGAACTTACTCGTCGTGGACATACCAGGCGCTGTTTGGGCTTGTATAGGCGTGATGATTGCAATGTCATCCATCAAATTCAGATGGCCTGGATCTTATCTACACATTTCTCCCTTCAGATTCTATGCCACTCGGCCGGGCTCTTCCCCATGAGCCTTGTACCGGGACCGTGGAATCGTTTTACGTTGATCCTGTGGCTTTGTTCCGATAAACTACAGAGTTTCCGATGCTCAAGATTTACGCTGGAAGTACCGACTGTCAGAGCGGGGATTATTTCAACTTCGATCGACTTTATCCACTATGAAACGGCCAAGCACCATTCATGCGGACTTACCCTGGAGCAACGTTCCCCCCAGCATACGATTTGATTGCAGTGCCAATGCCGCTTCCTTCCCCGTTCTCCAGCCCTAGCCCGAGATCTCCGAGTGTCTTGCCCATATGAAGACACGCCGAATGATATGTCAGGCGAGCAATTCCACCGTCGACTGTTGCAAGAGATGTAAAGATGTCGGAAACATGTGAGTACGGTCGTGAATATCATTGAGCAGATATTGAAGCTCATCAAAGATCTTGCTGGACATACAAGACCGGTCTGCTCTGTCATCCAGGTAGCCCCAGATATTGGCGAACGTGATCGTGAGCAGACTGATTGCGTTCGAGGCCGTAGATGCCCGAAGATTCCCACCGGGCAATCGCGGAAGGGAAACAGTCCCGTCTGGATGGTTCCCGGCACTTACAATCCTTGTCTGCTTCTCTTTCCGCGGCATGCGGCTTTAGGCTTGCGGTGAAACCGTCTCGTAATGTGCAAGTTGTGTGTGTACGCGCGGGTGAGAAGGCGAACGGCATACTAGGCTTATTCATGGTGGCAAAGACGCCTTCAGATACATCTTCTCGGCCTAGACAGCAATATCCCCGGTGATATCCCGTATATGGAATATCGAAGCAGTTGAGATTAGAGATTTGCATAAGAAATGGTGGTGGGCGCCTGATGGATCTACCCAACTCCGATCATCAACCTCAATAGAAGCAACTGGAACACAGCCACCCTCTCCAGCTTTACATATTCTCTATCATCCGCTATGTCGCGGTCTTGCCTCTCTTGTCTCAGTGAACCATCATGCCGGGTAGTCAACCCAACAGTTGCTCTTGGACGATCTCGACTCCTTCCCCGCCCCGCCAACGTTCATACCATCGTCGCCAGCCTTGCTCATGAGCCCCCGCCTTGCAGACCTCCGACCATCCCGCTTCCTCCACTTCCCAGCCGCAGCCGAATATCCGAGACAGACACGCATCTTTTTTGAAATCGGCCGCGCAAGCTCGTCCTCGCCGCCCGCCAGAGCTCTCTATCCGCGAACTCAATCATACGAAGAGAACATCAGTTGCGTCGAGCCGCAGCGACTCCCTTTCGAATTTTCCTTCGACTCAGACTCCCAGCGATGTCCCCGGTGACGCCGAAATCTGTCGCCCAGAATCCTTGTCATTATTCTGCGTCGGGGAGCATAACGAGTCGCGAGAGCAGCTTCTCGGTGCGTTCCCTCTACGAAGAGGATCACAGAGCAGCGTGGAGCATATGCTGGACGATGAGCACTTTCCCGGTATGTCATACTTGCCTTCATTCCCTTGGGAGTGACCACTCACTTCCGTTTCACAGGCCAGCATCGGAAAGATCCGCCTTTGAGCTCGGTATCATTCGCGGACGCGTTATAGCGGGCTGGGAGGAAATTTTCAGCCCCATTCAGACGATTCGGTCGTCTGTCAAGTCAACTATTAGCCAGGACACTCGAGTCCCTCCCCGGACATCAGCTCAATCATCATCGCGACACTCTCGACCCGACTGAACAGTGCGCCTGCGGAGCCACTTCCGATGAGGAAGAATCCTTACAGGATTATGGCCACATGCACAGCCGTATGGACTCCAAGGGGTCAGAGGCTGGTTTCCCCCGACCTGTTGCGGAAGAATTCGATCTCACCTGTTGGGATGAGCGACACGATTCTGATTCTGGCTCGGAGATAGATCTACACACATCCCTTCCGTCCGTATTATCTCTGTCTATCTCTGATGATCCGCTTAATCTGCTTCAGCCAACTAATGCTCCATCACGGAATCTCTCCCCGAGGTCCAAGCTATTGACTCTTCCATCTCCGTTTCATCTTCAGGTGGAGATACTTCCTCCAGCAGTCAACTTCCACAGGACCCGCGCCATACGACAAATCGTAGCACTCGCCATCGGGAGGCGAATGTTCTCCGCGGTGGCATCGGACTCACCACCGGCTCGGATGGAGCGATCTGAAGACGAAGATGCTCCCAGTGCATTGACAAAAAGGTTTCTACATGGATCTTTCGACCAGGAGCTTGAGTCGTCCAAATCGCATGCAAGCCTGGGTTCAGGAGTAGATCGAAAATTCCGTCAGCCCTCTTCGTATTCGACGGGATCTTCGCGTTCAACTCCTACTGATGTCTCACAGAAGCGCCCACGATGAGGTTGGGATCCGTCAGACAACCTTCAGGACATTTCTGGACGCAGAGGTTGTTATACGGGACAAGGGCGATAGACAAGACCGATCTCGGCTTCCACGATACAGCCGTCCGTCCTTGTCAGTGCCTCGAACCGGTGCTCCGAGCTCAGCTCAAGAAAGTCCCAAACTCGGAAATCCGCTCTTGCGCACGAGAAGCGGGGTTAAGGGTCATGGCTGCCGACAGCAGAAGCCTCTTCCCCCGCGCCGACGCGACTGTCTACGAGCAGTCGCAGCGTTTCTTATCCCCCATCCCGGTTTCTTGCGCATCGACTAAACGCGCCGGGCACCTTCTGTCAATGATGTGACTCTGCCTAGGAGAGGGACGTCGCCCTTGACACCCCGACCCGGGATGTCATTCAAACTGCATTGCACAGCGCAGCCAAGCCAAGTCAGGCCGCGCCATCGCCCACTAGATGTTCAAGTAGTCTTTGTTGTATTGTAATTGTCAAATAAGTGTGTTGTTGTACAATGTGATAGAAAATAGTCCTACGCTCGAGTCCATGCCCGGCTCCATTTGGTGATGGGTGAATTTGCCCTTGATCTTCTGC
>CAVNYO010000126.1:0-75276 GCA_963692855.1 Mycena citricolor | reverse complement strand
GAGGTGCCGATTGAGTGGCACGAAGTTGAGGCAGCAAGTTGAACGTGGTGACGGCGTCATTGCAGATGCTGAGGGATCTGCTTATCGTCCGTGCCAACCATGTTCTTGGACGATGGAAAGCCGTTGGCCCAGAACCCAAGCTGCCGAAACCGTAGCAGGTCTTTACATGATCGCCGTCAGTGTAATGCATAGTTGTAAGTATCTAATCCTAGCCTCGGATCTCGATATTAGCTCGGAGCGCCGATCGATTACCTAAGGCGCTTCCCACCTCCGTCCCACCGCTCTGGCGCAGGTTGTGTTCGTGCGCTTTCATGTACTGATGGTGACTACTTATGGCCAAACCTCATCCCAGGATCCGGGAAGATGGCCAAAATTTTATTCATTTGAGTGACCGGCCTGCCAAGCACGGCCCCCCGGCTTGCTGATCGCATAGCTCCGCGCAATAAAGGGCGATGACCCGTTATACTTAAGAGGGCACCGGCCGAATCATGGGCACTGCATCTACCAGGTCCCCGCGCTCTGTATTTACGTCCGACAAGGTAGTGATCTTTCCCCCAATCCCAATTCCGCTGATTCATTTGGCACGCACTTTGCAGAGCCAGGTCCTGAATCATGAGGTCCCCCGACGACTGCACTCTGTCTATCCCTCCCGAACTGCTTTCCCGGGTGTTCCAGCTCGCTCAACATGTGCCGCTTGGGTCGGACTGGGGTGACCGGAAACGGCCCCTAGAAATGGTCGTCTCGCATGTCAGTGGGTTTTGGCGAGACGTCGCGCTAGGCACGGGACTACTTTGGCAGCAGATTAGGGTCGAGCCGGAGTGCTCGATGGACAGATTGCGTTTATATCTTTCGCGCTCGGGCCCTCAGACTCCGCTGCACCTGCATTTAAATCTCACGCCCCGCGCGCCGCACGGGCCCGAAACTCTCGCAGAGAAGCTGGATCTGGTGTTTCAGCACCTGCATCGGTGGCAGCGGGTGACAGTCCACGCGCAGATCGAGTGTGCGGAGGCCCCCTTCATCGGGCGCCTGTACGACCAGGCGGCACCCATGCTGGAGTGGCTGGGCCTTTGTGTCCATGATGTCGACGCGCCAACGCTCCGGACACTACGCCGCTCTGATCTGGAGCAGATCTTGACGCGTGGATGTCCTCGACTGTCGGTTGTTCGCCTTCGCGGGCTGTCGATGCACTTTTTCCGGCCCCCGCTGTCTACGATAACGACTCTCCATCTGGAACAGACCCGCGACATCGTCTTGGGCTTCGAGGGGTTCAAGAATCTCGTGAGCGCGGCGCCGATGCTGACTCATCTTTCCATCCACGACAACATTGTGAACGACCTGTACGAGGAGCGGTGGCCGTTCCATCGCGTGAGCAGCGTTATCGCACATTCCCTGATCTCGCTTCGGCTATCCATCCCGGCCACGCTGCAGGGTGTCTTCAGCGGTGTGCTCATCACACTCGATGCGCCTAATCTAGCGACACTCATCCTGAAGGAACCTACGCACGGGGACCTCGACGAATTCATCTCCATGCCTGGAGCGTCCACGAAATTCCCTGCTCTGCGCTCGCTGACGTTCTATGACTTCGACTGCAATTCGGTTGACGATCTGTGCCAGCTTTGCGCCGTCTTTCCCCTAGTGGAGGAGTTCACACTGATACACAACACGGTGGAAGTTCCGTCGGTCTTGCTGATGCTGGCTGATGAGGGGGGACGACATCCGGAACCGTGGCCCGCGCTCAACGCTTTACACATAACGCTGGACGCGAACGATCTCCCCTTGGTTCGGGACGCGGTGGACCGCCGCCGGAAAGTCGGACGCCCCCTCGAGGTGCTGCGCCTGTCGCCGAGTATATTTGAAGACGCAGAGGATGGGGATCTGGATGCGCAGGACGTCCTGGATTGGCTGTGTGCCAATGTTCGGGTGGTGGAGCCGCTCATATCGATCGAACGATGGCCACCGGGCAGTAACGAAGACGATCCTGACGACACACTCTTCTCATGAAACCTTGTGTCCAGACCAAAAGTTGTCCGTCTTGTATAGTGGCTTCATGTAGGCAACGATTACACTAGAAACGACATCTCTACCGGCCGTTGGTAGGAGAGACTACCCAGACAGCATTGAAAGAGGTTGCGCCCCCAGCTGATTCAGCCCAGGCCGCCTAGTAGAACAGGTCAGATAACATTGCAATGTAATCCCTGGCTCCGACACGCACCGGACCCAATCCCAGGGTGCTGTCCGGAGACACGCCAACGGCGTATGCAGTGTACGACGTGCTCGAGTCCACTTGGTTCAGGTAGAAGACTGCAGAGCCACAGTTCGCAAGAGGCTGTGCAGGCGTATTGAATAGGTTGCTTGCTTTGCTCGAGATGATTATCAGCCACTCACCAGACCAGGAACGACGACGTAGTTTCCGTTGGCGAGAACATTTTTGACGATGTTGACTCGGTTTGCAGGAACCCCGGCGCCGAGACAGGGAAGCTGTAGAAGGACATTGTCAGTCTAAGCCAGTAGCAGCCCGTCGATTACACACAGAAGTCGTGTCGGTGATAGTGTATGTGACAGCGGTGCCGTGGATCTGCTGGGCCAGAGCACCCCCCACAATCGTAGCCAGAGCAAGGAAAGATTTGAAGTTCATTGCGGGTCGAGGAGAGTTCACGATTGTGTGTTGGCTCACAACTTTCTTTCGCCTTTATATACCCTGTAAACGACGCGAAACGTAAAGGCCTGATTGCTCTGGGGAGATCATCCCTGCGCATCCACGCTTCCATTCAGTACTCATTCGGTTCTACTTTATCAAGCGAGGATGGCTATTCATATTCATCAGATGCGCTACGCAGCTGATGGCGCGATTTGTGAAGAATTTCAAGGGGAAGTGAGTAATCTGGGTCAGGTCTCGGTTCATCTCAAACGCATAAAACTGGTATTCATCTTGGGGAGGTAACATTGGAAAAGGAGAAATCGCGCATCGTGAGATGCAATCGAACAGTTTCAGGTGACACTCAGAGTCTGCCGAGACCGGGGGAGGTCACTACCGGTGTGTACTGGAGCAAGTTCCAAGTGAATGGCCCAGGGATGATTCAAGTGATGTGACCTCAACTTGATTTCGGAAATGGCTCCTTAACAACCATTCATTTCGGTTGACCCACACGTTCCATGTGCCTGAGTTCCTGTCCTATCTCACGAATGATGTCTGGCTGGTTGGGGTCAATTAACCAAGAGGGAAGGTTTCAACAAGTCACATGACCGCGTCAACGGTTTCCCACGCATCATTCCAAACAACCTGCTGTAGTCCACCGTGTTCGACGACGGCACGATGTCGCGCACGCCTTCAAGAGGCGTACACTGGGGGATCGAACCGCCCAGTTTCGACTCGCCGTCTTCAGAAGCATCGACGTCCTTCGTCCCGACTTCGAGTCTCGATTACATCAACTCGCAGCTGGTCGCACACGGCTTCGCTCCCTCGCCCGGGCTCGCCCTCGACGGAATTTCATCTACCAATTTGGAGAGGACGGTCAAGTGTCTTCTAGGTCTGCTGAGCACACGCGTGGTCAGTGTAACTCTGATGCGCTATTGCTCCCCGTTCACCGTGCCACAGAGCGATATGGAACGCTTAGAAGACCTAACGACACGACTGCGGACGCTCACATACGACCACGAGAGGCTGCGGGAGATGCATAGACTGGCTGCGGAGACTGCAGCGAACGCCGAACGAGAAGCGAATCTGCACAAGTCGCGATTAACGTGCGTGATTCGTCTCGCGTCCTTAATCCAGTTATTTACTTTCTTTTGACAGGGCGTCGACACGAACATTCCAAGCACTAGAAACTACGCAGAAACAGACATCCGGCGAACTGCAGCGCATGCGTACCGCACTGCAAGCTGTCCGTTCGGCGCATCAAGCCGAGCTGAAGAAGAAGGACAAGGATGTCGAACGCATGGCCGAGCGGTGGAACAAGCTCGCTGACATTCAGTCCAAGGTGGCAGGATCGTCGAGCGGGCTGCGTTGTTCCAATCTCATTGTTGTCGAGAATGGCAGTGTCAGTGAGAGGGGTCGCGGATCAGGAGTCGTTGAGACGGCCTTGCAGCAATCCGAAGAGACACGCCGGATCTTGGGAGAAGAGAACGCCAAGCTTCGAGGACTTCTCCTTGGTGCCGTGAATCAAGCACAGACGATGCTACATCAGGCCCGGGTCTCAGAGGAGCCGGAAGCTGAGGTGTGTGCAAGTCGTGTTCTTCCTTGCGGACATTGATATGTCTCCCATAGCCGACGCCTTTCACAGCGCAGACTCTCTTCCCGATGGCCTCTCCGGATGCTGCTACCGATAAATTGAGTGCATTACTGGGTGGTCTAAGAGAGGCAGTGATGCGTCCGTTTACAAGTGCACCTATCATTGCATCGTCTACGAATAGCACCGGCACGTCCTCGGAAACAGAAGCTGCCAGACTGACAGCTGTTATCGATGGACTTCGGACTGAGCTTGGTGTGTGGCGCGTCGACGATTTGATGGTTAGGCTCATTCTCGAACAGATCGCTCCCGCAAATCGCAAGTCACAGAAACCCAAGCCGCTTTCGACCGTTTTGCGGCAGACCATCGTGTCAGGGACTACGATGTCCGGGATGTCAGCATGGAACTGATGATTGAGCCTGTGCGAGATGCGGAGAAAGAGAGACTGGATAAACTGAGACTGGATTTGGAACGAGAGCGGAGAACGTTCACCGATGCCACGATCAAGTTCGGACGCGAACGAGCTGAGCTCGAGGTGTGTTTTTCCATGACATACTCTTCTTGCTGAATGTCGCTATTTTCAGGCTGAGCGCAAACAATTTCTGGACGAGAAACGTTCATGGGAAGTGGACAAGATGCTCTTAGAACTTCCCCCGACGCCCAAGGCAGAAGCATCCGTTGAGCGCCCAGTTCCGCGGCGATCTCCAAGAAGACCCAAATCTCCGCGAAAGAACGTTGGCGCCAAACCTGTTACTGTAGGCAAGGCTGGCGCCCAGCGAAAATCAACACGTGGATCGAAACGATCGTCGCAGTTATCGCCAACGAAAGATAGAGTGGAGCCCGCATTCGAGACGGAAGTCGTTCTTTCTCCTAGTGTGATGACTGCGTCATCCTCGCTACTGCCGACCTCATTTGTTCTCCCCCCGCCTTCCCCCGCAGCTTTACTACCCGCTCCGGGCTCAGCGTTCCCCGCTCGTATTGCCCCCCTTCCAACATTTTCACTGCCCCCACCACCAGAAGCTTCACCTCTACCCCCCGCCGAAATTCCGGAAACACCTTTCAAAGCTCCGTTCCCCATGGCCAAGCCATTCGCCCGGGGAATGGTGCACGCATATTCACCTGTCAAGCCGAGTCCACTGAGTCGCATACTGATGCTGGGAAACTCTCCTGCTTCGGATGAGGGCGAGCCGTCGATGCCTCTGTCTGTTTTGGCCGAGGAGGATGGGGATCAGGAGATGTTTCCTGTGATTCCTGCTGAGCCTCCTGCGCGAGAATTGACCTTGGCAGAGGAGCTTGGTGTGACAGAATCGCCGCCCGAGAGTCCTGTTTCGTTGCCTACTATTGCACCTCGGAGGAAGATTCCGGCGAAAGCGCCGCCCCGATTTACGGCTGCTGACAAGGGCAAAGGCCGGGCTGTGGAGCCGCCGCCTGCAGCCAAGGAAAAAGAAAATGGACTGGGCGTCAAGCGCAAGATAGGCGCGGGCGCAGGTGCTGCAGGGAGAGTAGAGAGCACGGCGAAGAAGGCTAGAACGGAAACGAAACCTGTCAGTACAGTTTCACGCGCGCGAGTCAAGGCCAAAATTCTGCCTTCTCCAACGAAGCCTGTGCCCAAAGCGGCTTCTGCAGAGTCCAGCAGACCGAGGCGAGTGCTAGTTGATAATGCGAGACCATCCAGAAGAAGTTGAGAGGCATTGTATAACTATATTCCACATCTTATTTATTGTACATGATCCATGTAGAGTCAGTCTACTAAGCCAGGTTTGCTAAGCGTCGGCGGCAAAGACGTGCTGAGTTTCACCGTCTTCACTGTTCTTTGCGGCAGCTCTCTCATCTGCAACCATCTTTTTCCGCCAGAGAACACCAGCGTATGCGCCCGATCGGTACGTTTCAGTCGGATCGGGGAATCTTATCCTCCAGCGGTAGATGTTCATAAAATTCTTGCTCCGTTCATAGGGATTGGCGCTGCTGCCTCCCCGCAGCAACCTCTGAGCCGTATCTTCGGCTGGCTCGACGGTCTCCTTCGGGTTCGCTTTGGGAAATTCAATGGCATCAGGTGCCGACCAGCCAGGGCCCAGCACAGGTGCGAGGGAGCCGGAGTCAAGATAATGGGCAGGCATGTTGGATGCAGATGTGATTTCTCCCACGATGGAAACAGGCACTTGAGCGTCCAGTGTGATACTGCGCGCCCAGTCATTGGTGTGGCGCACAAGCTTTTCGCCGACCCGAGAATACATGTCCCATAGTCCCTCTTCAGCCTGATCGGCGTCGATTTCCGGAATTACAGGTTGATGGAAGGTGTAATTCATGCACTCTTTCGCGACCTTGACAGGATAGAGGGCGGTTAATGTGACGTGCAAATAGGCCTGGGTCGTCGAGTAGAACGTCGCAAAGTCAGTTGGTGCGTCCGCTGGTACTTCGAGGGTGAAGTCCATGCTCGGATCAGCAGCAGTCACAGTTCCCTCCGCGCTTTCCTTGTCGCGAGAGCGACCAAGCGCCCGGATGTTCAGCGAGTCATTTTCGGCGAAGATTGAATCATAATTGGTCGAGTTGGCGTTCAGATCTCGGTAGCTGATGCTTGACGCCGGCGCATTGTTGGAGTTTGGAACATCTACCGTGATCGAGGACCTGACAGTGACCCTGACGCGAGAGGCAGAGGTACTGCCGGCATCGCCTAGTACCGTGAGTCGACCCTTCAGAGTATGTCCTGTTCGACCGATGTCAGCACAGGAGATTGACGACGAAGACTAGACAAGACCTTGCTGCACAACACTGCCTTCGTCCAAATTGATTTTGACGGTGAAATTCGATCGTTGAGCGCGTGGAAGACATTTCTCGAGTTTGTCTTCACGTGCCCGAACATCAGGGGCTTCTTGGGTTATGGAGGAGAAATCTTGCTTCAAGTCGGCGCTCAAGGTGACTGGCTCTTGAGAAGGGCGCACAAACGACAAGGGACTAAATGTCGTATAGCCGGCAGGCACCTCAGTCGTGCGACCGTCGAAAAAGGTCACGGTCTGATACAAGACTGGTAAGTCACAGTTGGGAAACAGCAACCAGACTGACCGCGAGGTATTGGTAAGTCAGGTCTACATAACCGTAGTTGTCATCGACCGGCCCATTAAGCAGATCGCGCGAGCGATATTGTGGGGAGGGGGGATAGTTCACCGAAGGGACTGCGACGTGGAACGGAGTGACCACTGGCCGAGTAAGATCTGACAATCCCAGTGAGAAGGGTAAAAAAAGCTGCAGAGTGACGCACTAGCAAGATTCTCGAGTAGAATCGCCTCTGTAGACCACGCCTCTCTCTCTGTAGCATGCGTGACCCAGAACTCGGGATCTGACATGGCCTGGTCGTAACTTGTGTAATCGTACATGGGCACATTGACCCCGAAGGTTTGAGCGTACTCCTCTGGGATCGCAGAGCTTTCGACCAAAGTGATCTCAGGCAGCACCTGGCCTTCTCGGAGTCTCTTGTACTCTCTGAACTCAAGCAAGCGAAGACGCAGAGACACGGATTCAATGGCGGATGTACAGATGGACTCTGGCGCAGAACGTATCCGGAGTTCACCTGGGTGACAATATCAAGGTCAATGGTTTTCTAGCAGCAGAGGGTGATTCGAGCGTACCACGCGCTACTTGATTAGGAGTAAGGTCCGGGGCACGAACAGCGGCCAAAATCCGACACTCTGGGGTTGCAGAGCTGGCAGGGAGCTGGGCCAAGTCGACAAGGGCATCGAGGAACTCCAAGTCCAAGGTGGCGACTGTCGCAGCGAGACATGCGAGCGAGAAGACCGTTCCAGAGACGGACTTCATGGTATGCAAGAAAGGGAAGGAACTCTTGGGCGCTGTTTACTCGCGAGGGCTGTTATACTTCCCGCATCGTGGTTCATGAACTTGGCTAGACTGATTCTTACACTGCAATCCAGCCCACGGGCCACAGCTTCAGCCAGATTTCAGCGGGTTCATCATCCTTCCTCATCACAGATACGCCTCGGGCGCTGATGCTATAGCCGTACCAGAAACAGTTGGCAAGCGACAGAGATTCTGAGGGCTGGGAAAGCGACGGACGATGGTTGCTAACAAGAGTGTGAGGTTGTGGACTATTCAGTCCTACTATCGTGTTTAGAAAGGGATAGGGTACAGTCATGACTGATGGTTGCTTGTTTGCTCGATGACTGTGCGAACAGCAACTAGGCCAAGCCTATTGCTGTAAGGACATGAGCCTGAGCAGCTCTGTGATACATGTAGGAGCCATACTCTCTCGTGCGTGCTGCAAACAAGGCTGATGGTGACGATCGTGAATGCTATCAAGCTGCAGGGACTGGTGAGCTAGCGTGTGCAGCTGAGGGGCCTAATACGCTAGCGCGTGATCTTCTCACACGCCCGCCTAGCTCAATCGGCTAGAGCGTCAGACTTTTACGGGACTGTGATCCGCTGAGGACAACATCACTTCTGATGAAACAGACGTATATCTGAAGGCTGCGAGTTCGACCCTCGCGGTGGGCTAATATGCTTTTGCTCTCTCCAGTTTTTTGAGACCCTTCTCCTGTCACGGTGCCTCCTTCAGTTCTCATTGATGTTAACCATTTCGTTCAATAGACTTGAAGAAGCCTAGTCTCTTGTCCATGTGAAGTCATGCTTTGGATGTAGGAATGAAAATGTCGACTTTGCCAAAGGCTTTTGAATCAAACGCATCCGGCAGGATGAACTGAGAAAAACAAATGTTCAAACTTCCGCACGGCCGATGTAAGCGCATCAGCACCGCGTCCGGGCCGGCCTCCTCAATAAGCGTTTCACCAAGAAGTGACTAATGCTATCAACTCGACCGCAACATGTTTATTCCGAGCTCGACTGGTCCTTTCCTCCACTCCAGCCCCCAAGTCAATGGCACCTGCGGAACACCTCCAGGCGGACGACGCGAGCGCCAGCGAGAAGACAGCTGAAGGCGGAGACAAGGACGGTCTGGGCTGCGAATCGTTCTCGACTGCAGACGCAAAGGCTGCGCTCGCCAATGTCAACCCTGACGATGACTTTCCGGACGGCGGGTTTCGAGCTTGGTCGGTCGTTGCTGGGGTACGTCCGTCCCAGTGTCCCGAGGATGTCGAGGCTCATACGGCGCGCACAGGTCGTGGCGGGGAACTCGGCAACGTGAGTTTCCGGTCTGAAGTCTCCGAATCAGAACTGACCGCTCTCAAGATTTGGTTATGTGAACGCCTGGGGTGTACGCTTACTTCCGTCAAGACATCGACATCATCCTCATCCGAACGTCTGCTAGGTCTTCCAGGCGTATTATGAACAGAACACGCTAAATCATGTCAATGCATCTACGATGTGCGTTCCCTCCGCTGCTAGCACTTCGTCCGCTGATTTCCGCGAAAGTGCCTGGATAGGATCTATACAAGTATGTCGCTCGATCGTCCAAAATGTTACCCACTGACATCCACAAAGTATTCCCTCATATTTTTCCCTAGTTTAATCACGGGTCGTCTGTTTGACCTTGGATACTTCCAAGGCCCGCTGGCTGTGTCGAGTGTGATCCTCATTGCAGCGACATTCCTTGTCGCTCAGTGTAAGGAGTACTATCAGTTTCTGCTTTGTCAGGGAATACTCACCGGAGTGCGTTAACCACGGCCATAGTCTGTGCGATGTTGCTAAATTCTTGCAGGTATGCTGCGGTGTCATTTTCGGACCAAATCTAGGTCTCGTCGGGCACTGGTTCAAACGCAAAAGAGGTCTGGCGATGGGGATAGCCGCCAGTGGTTCGTCGATCGGAGGAACAGTCTTTCCTATCGCGACACATAAATTGATACCACTCGTTGGGTAAGTTCCCCCTCTTCCGCTTGTTCTTATCCGTTCTTCTGAACACTTACCATCTCAGCTTCAAATGGACGATGCGTATATGCGCATTCATGCTACTCTTCTGTCTCGCCATTGCCAATCTCACCCTGAGAAGACGCTTGCCACCGAAGAACGTCGCAGGCGGGCTGCTCAACTTGAAAGCATTCAAATCGGCCTCCTATACAATATGGTCGATATCGTCCCTCGTCGCCTTTCTGGGGCTGTACACCGTGCTTACGTACATCGACGTGAGCGCCCAGTCGTTCGGGATCTCTCCCGAATACAGTTTCTATCTGATCGCGATTGCGAACGGATCCTCGGTGTTTGGACGACTCGGAGGCGGAATTATCTCAGACCGCACGGGTCAGTCGTTTGTCGCTGGATTATCGTGGCTTGTGCTGAAGATGTGACAGGTCCTATGAACGTGCTGATCCCTTCCACGCTGCTCTCAGCAGTGGTGACGTTTGTTTGGCCTCATGTGCGAACCCAGGGCGGGTTGACTGCAATTGCCGTCATCTATGGGTAACACACCCACTTCGAGATGGCTTCAATTGCTGATAGGCGTGTAAATTAGCATGTTGTCTGGAGTTTACGTCAGCCTTTTCGCTGTCCCGCTGTTCGAGCTAGGCGAAATATCGGACCTGGGTCGGAGAACAGGAATGACGTTGACAATGACTGCAATAGGCGCTCTCGCAGGTATGTAGTCCATTTCAAGCCGTGTGTCTCTGCTGATGGAATCAGGGCCACCCATATCTGGAGCAGTGAATACTGCCACTGGCGGCTACACAGCTGTCGGATACTACGCCGGAAGCGCGATTGTGCTTTGCGTCATCCTTATGCTCATTACGAGGCACTTGGTCCTGAAGAGACTCTGGGGCAAAATATGATCCAGTCTGCATAGATCTAGACTCAAGTGCCGAGCGCATACCATTAATATTCGGAAAATGAAAGAATATAGAGACCGCAATTCCAAGCGTCGCCTGTGCACACAGGCTGCCCAGGTGGATCATATTTGCCTTGCTGGCGGCCTCCAGTCGTTTGAAATAAGACAACATCCTCAGGGCCTAGCGTACATAGTGGCGACAAAGTGGCGGCCGTCACGCGTCTGTCCACGCGTCATTGTCAGCCACATCAAAGATCGTTTCCATAAGGGGAATTCGGCGCTTCCGTTACTCACAAGGTGGTCCACCACCATCAACCTTGCCCGCCCCCCATCCCTTCCGCGGCAGTCTCCCCGCCACAAGTGGTTCTCACTTGCTGGCCCGGCATTTTAATTCTATTTACGCTTTTCACGACTAGGCTGTTTGTTTGAAGAGCGGACGCGGTGGCATCGGCTAGACCATCGCTGACGATCTTCATCCATCTCACGTAGCTCCCTTCCTAAACGCCTCCCCCTCTTGGGTATCCGAAAACCGGCTGGTCCATCTAAATCGACTAGATCCTGTTCATTTCGTATGTCTTCGATTGCTTGCTCGTTTTTTTAGCTCACGCTTTCTGTTTCAGACCGGGTCGACGACGAAATGCCAAGCTCATCCTCATCTCACAGCCAGGCGCGCCCGGCCTCTTCCCGCAAGATATCCACCGACGTTCCAGCTCCAGGGTCACAGCGTACTGCGCATGTGCAAGCTCAGGACTCGCAACCCCACATGCAGCCACACCATCACCATCATTCCGCGTCGACGTCCATCCCGCATGCTCATGTACAACCCGTGCACCCCGTCACGCAACCGCACCCGCATTCCGCTGCACCCCTGCACCCCATTCCCCGGCCCGAGTCACCCACGCCTTCCCCATTATCATCATTTGCCGGTGCTCCCAACTCGCCCAACACCTCGACATCTAAACTCCCCCGTTTTCTCCAGTCGCCGACGCAGCGCGACCGCTCCAAGTCCATGATCGCGGACCGCCCACCGTCGACGATTAGTACTGCTTCGAATATGACAAACGCATCCAGCACCAGCAATTCATCAGGTGGCCGGAGATTTCTGGGGTTGGGGAAGGATAAGGGATTAAAAGAGCGGGAGAGACAGAAGATACGAGAAGCCGAGCGAAGAGATCCCACCGCTGCGGAGCTTTTGGCTGTACAAGATGCCGATTCTTCGTTCACTGCTTATGACCCTGGCCTTTCAACGGCTTCTTCTCCACCTTCAGCATACTCCTCGGGCACGGCCCGACCACGGCCACGGACTCGGTCCGAGCGTCCCGCATTTTCGTCCTCCACGCCGCCCTCTAGCACTTCGCCTACGTCGAGTTCGCCTGCGCTTTCTTCTTCCGGACACTCTTCACATGGACACGATGTGGTGCCGCGCTCGCCACGTCTCGGCGTCAGTCTTGGCGCTGGTGAGGGTGGGCTGGCAACGAGGCTGAGCGGCTGGTTCTCTCATCTATCGGGCAGCACCTCGGATTTGTCGCTCACGTCGACTATCACCGGGTCACTGGCACATTCAGTGCACACAGCTAGTGCCTTAGCGTCCAGCCGATCGAGTCGCAAGTCGGACTCGGGGCAATCGAGCTCCCACACGAGCTCCAGGACGGCTAGGGCACATCACGGGACGCCAGGCAAGGAACGGGGTGACTCCAAGGACAGCGGCCATTCCCAGACCACCAAGTCCGGGGCTGGCAAGCTCGGCAACGGAGGTGGAATCCTGGACAAAGCCGTGCGCTACATCTTGGACGGAGATACAATTCAAGGTAGTGTCGAGATCGAAGAAGGGGAGGAGGTATGGTTTATGGGTGTGCGCATCGCGGGAGACGGAAACAACAGCGCGTCGGAAGCGTTTCATGCTGCGTTCTACTCGACCGTTTGGTGCACGTATCGTGCAGGATTCGAGCCGATCCGAGATCTGAGTGGATTGTCTGCATTGCCGCCGCCGCTTGTGTTTGCGCCTGGGTCTCCTGGCGGACATCAGCACAATGTCTTGGCGACACCGGGTGGTGAGTGTCTTGCAATTCCTTCGAACGGATTGAGTGATAATGACTTTTCAAGGCGGTTCACACCATAGCCATGTGTCTCGCTCACCCAGTGCCAGCACTGGCAGCGAAGGCGGCTGGAGCGACGTTTCATCCTTCTCTCATTCGTCCCATGCATCGTCACAACAATCTCATCACTCCAATTCGTCTCATGCCTCGAACTCCTCGTATTCGTCCTCAGGGTCCGGCACGAGCAGTAAGAAGCGGTGGTGGGGACTTTCCAATATTCCTGGAATCGGATCCCTCGGCACCAAGGGCTGGACATCGGATACCGGTTGGGGATGCATGCTGAGGACAAGCCAGAGTCTGCTGGCCACAGCCCTGGGTAGAGTGGGAGGTGCGTGTTTTCTATTTTTGCTCGCTTCTGGACCCATGACTTATCGACATGTCAGAGCCCTCGTTGACACCCTCCCTGCCTCCAGCCTTCCCTCCGCCTGGATATGCTCTTTCTCCCTCGCCATCAGACCCTGAATCTCCGTTGACGCCACCGCCTCCCCTCTATTCGTCCGACCCGTTGGCCCATGCTGCACTGGCCCACCACGCCCGACTTGTGTCGTGGTTCCTCGATTCTCCTGCCTCACCCTTCGGAGTCCATCGCATGGCACTTGCGGGCAAAGCTGCCGGGAAAGATGTTGGGATGTGGTTCGGCCCGAATGCAGCTGGATCTGCTCTGCGGATGCTCGTAGAGGCGTTCCCTGCGTGTGGGCTGGGGGTTTGTGTCGGTGCCGACGGCTCGCTGTATCAGACAGATGTGTTTGCGGCGAGTTGGACCCCGGGCGAGGAAACGGGCCCAAGGTCCTCTACATCGTCATCATCTCATGGGAAGAGCAGTGGGAAGGCGCCTGTCAAGCCTGAGACACGCTCTTGGGGTGATCGACCGGTGTTGATTTTGTTGGGAATAAGGTTGGGATTGGAGGGTGTCAATCCAATCTATTACGAGACGATCAAAGTGAGTGTTGTTGGTCTACTTGTTTCCTTGGTCTTACTGGTCTTTTCCTCTTCAGCGCTTGTATACGTTCCCGCAATCTGTTGGCATCGCCGGTGGGCGGCCATCCTCCTCGTACTACTTCGTCGGCGTGCAGGGTGACGGATTGTTCTACCTGGACCCGCATCATTCGCGACCCGCTGTTCCGCTCAGGCCGTTCATGGGCGAAGATGACCGTGGTGGTTCGATGAGCCCCGAATTGGTCCAGCAGCCTGGACGGGGAGGATCTCTTAGTCCCGAGCCTCAGCACGGTGCCGGACGGGGACATACGCCTATGACGGAAGATGAGCTGTTTATTGGGAAGCAGCCCCAGCGATCCAAGACAGCGCCTGCAGGAGGCTTCCTAGCACCTGAGGAGGAAGCTCATTTCTTGCGGTCGTACACCTTCGCTGAGCTTCAGACATTCCACTGCGAGCGCGTTCGGAAGATGCCGTTGAACGGGCTGGATCCGAGCATGTTGCTGGGCTTTGTTGTACGGGACGAGGCGGAGTGGCTCGATCTTAGGAAGAGGGTGAAGGCAGTGCGTCTATTATTCCTTTGTGTGTTGTTGAGGGTCTGATCTCAACTAATAAGCTCCCGCGGACAATCTTTACGATCTTGGACGAGCCGGTCAGCTGGCCAGGGGATGATGATGACGACATCGGAATGGAGAGCATATCGGACCCAGATGAGGAGGTTCCCGACGAGAGTGATGTGTCTGTTGCGTCGCACGCCTTTGCCCAAACTCACGTGCACTCGCACTCGCACTCGACAACGCACTCCCAATCAACGACGGGCACGGACGACGATCCCGTTGCGCCGCTTACGCCACTCCCCGGAGCGCGTTTCGACAGCAAGGGCTACGCCGAGGAAGATGACGGGGACGATGAATTTGTTGATGCCACGGCGGAGATCGAGGATGACTGGGTTGATCCGATCCCGGCTAGCGAGCCTGTCGTTCCGATCCTGAAGAAAACGCCGTCTGGTAAAGGCAGCAAGGGCAAGAGCAAAGGCAAGAAAGAACGGGCCCCGGTTCCGGTTCCGAGTGTCCATTACCCTTTCCCTGTCTCGGGCGAGGAATCGAATCGGTCGACAAGCCCTCCGCCGCCGAGGGATCGGAACGTGACTGTTTCTCCCCGGCCTGGCGGTGGCGTTGTTGAAGCTGGCAGGATGCATAATGCCAGAGCTAGGGATGGGGGCAGGACCCAGAGTGGCGGTGTTCGTGGCATTCTCTCTGAAGACTCTTGAAGTGAGTCGCTTTCGTCTTTCTCTTCGTTCCTGTGTTACATTTGTACATTTATAACATGCTACTGTACATATTACAGCTCCAGATTCCCCGTTTAGCCTATTCTCTCACCTTACATCCTGATACTATTCGATACCCGCAATATCTATTCGATATCATGTCTTATGTTTCTTGTCACTGGTAGCAGTATGCATCCACCTCGCCTCACTTACAGTATCCCATGCTATGGTGCGCCGTGAATATAATCACTGCCAAGTCGCTTTCCTTTTTCGGATGTCGGGTGTAGTGGGAAACCAGTCGTGTTTTCGGGCTCTGACAGAATCAATCGCTCTATTCTGACCTAGACAAGCCATGCTAACAAAAACGTGGCTTATCAACTAGCAAATCAGTGCGCGACTAACCGTAAATTCCTTCATGTTTTCGCTGACAGCTGGCAGGGACATAATCCTTACGTTCAGCTCGATAAGGAAAAGTCTTTCCGGCGACAGTGTTCATGAATGGGGCCATGGAATACAACTGAATCCGGGTGGAATATTGGTTTGGGGTCAGTAACTTCTTGAGGATTAACAGATGGAGTGTCGGGTATGAGCGAGACAAATTCAAACAAGCCACACTGACATTCAGAGGTGCAATTTGATGGGTTTAGACTACGAGCAATGGCAACGGTAGATGTGCAGAATGAACAGGCTGTAGTCCTGGCCAATTGCGGAACAAATGATCGAGTTGCACCTATTTGGTCAGCGGCTGTGCTTCAGCTGTGCTCCCCGTCCCCGTTGATCTGGCCTCCAAATCTTGAATGCGCCTTATTTATTCCTAGCTGCGATGTCCAACCAATCCCACCGCATACCTATCCACGCCGCGCCATGGAGCGACGACGAAAAACCCTCCTTGAACGACATCACCGCCCGCATGCGAAAGTCGGTATCCAGGGTGTACCGATACTGGTCACCGCGCGCAAACCCCCTAACATCCTCGTCGACGCCCTCGCAAGCATCAAACTTGAAGTTCATACTTCTGTGTATGCTGTGGTACACCTCCTCTGCCCTCTCGTCCAACACAGGCAAGGCGATCCTGAACCAGTTCCGCTACCCCGTCACCTTGACGTTCGTCCAATTCGGTTTCGTGGCGGGTTATTGTCTCCTGTTCATGTCGCCTGCTGTCCGCTTCTCGCGGTTAAGGACGCCGACGAGGGCCATATTGAAGACGACGTTGCCGATGGGGCTGTTTCAAGTTGGGGGCCACATTTTCTCGAGTCTGGCTATCTCCCGGATACCGGTCAGCACGGTGCACACGATTAAGGTGCGTTCATAGTTTCACCATTCCGATTATGGTGTTGAGGTGGACATATAGGCGTTATCCCCCCTGTTCACTGTTGCCGCCTACGCCATTCTGTTTGGCGTGAGTTATTCGACCAAAACCTACATCTCTCTGCTCCCACTCACTCTGGGTGTGATGCTTGCGTGCTCATTCGCCACCAATGCATCCAACTTTGTCGGTCTCCTATGCGCATTCGGCTCCGCGCTTGTTTTTGTCAGCTCCAATATCTTCTTCAAGAAGATCATGCCGTCGAACTCGGCTCAGTCGAGTGGGCACAAACTTGACAAGCTAAATCTGCTGTTTTACTCTTCCGGGATGGCATTCCTCCTCATGATACCCATCTGGATGTACTACGACCTGCCGCGTCTCCTGTCTTCTGTGCCTTCGGCTGCTGCATCCTCAGCCAAGCCGGCAGCCCACGGCGTGTGGTACTATTTCTTCATGAACGGAACAGTGCATTTTGCGCAAAACATCATTGCCTTTGTCATCCTGGCGTCGACCTCTCCGGTGACCTATTCCATCGCCTCGCTCATCAAGCGAGTGTGGGTGATCTGCATCGCCATCGTGTGGTTCAGCCAGACGATCCATCCGGTGCAGGGCTTTGGGATCGTGCTCACATTTACCGGATTGTACATGTACAACAACGCCAAGGGCGATGTTGAACGTGGAGAGAAACAGATGCGGCGGGTCGAAGCTGCCCGGGACCTTGCGCTGCCAACGACGAAAGAGGAGGCCGCTGTCTTTTCTGGCAGGAGCGAGTCGAGTGCAGAGACGACTGGAACGGATGGCATCACAGCCCTGCACGGCCGGCCGCGTGCCCCGTCAGTGGCGCTGAACTCGGCTAAGCCACCTCTGCTCCCGCATCCTTATCTTCACTCCCAGCAGCCACACGTACACAATCACCACCATCATCACAATGCTCCGCCGCTGACGATTCGGGTGACACCGCCGATGCCTCTCTCGCCGACCGACTCGTACCCGTCACCACCGCTTTCCGTAGACTCCCCTCGATCTCCGCCCCTCCACGCTTCTTCAAGACACATTCTTGCGGAACCCCGTCGTATCCCGGCGGCAGCGTGAGCCGGCGGAGGTCTGGACTGGTCTCTACCATATACACATATCTATTATACTTAGACCACATCTTTCAATCTGGATCTGGGACGTGCATATATCGATAATTGAACAACTCTGCGAGTCTCGTACAATGTTCGTCTCGTATCTTACAGTCGTATCTAGTCTATCACGGATCGCAAGAACGAATAGTAGGCTGGTGATTACTCGGCATGGCCGTTGCCAACGACCGGGTCGGCGGGTTCTGCCGGGCTATGTCGCTGGACGATGCGCAGCACGTTATCGAGGACGGGACGCACGCGGCCCTGCACCTCTGCGCCGACACGGGTAAGCTTGTCTTGGACCGTGAGGTCAGGAGTGGTCACGATGGAGCTCAGAGTGTGGATCGCATCGGTCAGTTCGTGGGAGGCGGTAGCGGTCGAGCTCTGCACCGAGGCACTGGTCGAAGCAAGCGATCCCTGGAGGCGCTGCAGCTGGACTAGGAGAGAATCAGAGAGCGCGTGGATGCGGGTGCTGGTGGAGGCAGCGAGCGCAGCGATGGCGTCGGTCGTTTGCATGGCGCGTTGGCTGCACGTGCTGTCAGTCAAGCATAGAAAGCCAATGGCGGTGATTCTGCACGCACGCAAGAACGGTGTGTTGGGAGTAGTCGTAGAGCTGGCCGGTGACTTGTTTCGAAAGCGCGTAGACGCGTTCAGCTTGGTAATGGTATTGCGCATCGGCAGGCGTCGCCGGGGTGTGCAGACGGTTCACCGCGGTCGATTCGAGATAGTCGACGATGGGTGTGAAGCGCTGAAATCAATCAATACGGACCTCTAATCGATGGAAAGCACAGACCACAAACCTGGTCAATCTCAGAGACCGCCGTCAAAGCAGGCGAAGTGACACGCGCTTCGATTGTCTTGTTCGCACTCTGCTGCTGCCGGTCCACAAAATCGACCACGCTCTGTCTGCGCGAGCGCACATACTCGGCGACTTCCTCGGGCTGCGCTTCGAACGGATAGGGGTATTTGCTCTGCACGACGTCCACAGCCTTGTTCGCGAACCCGTCCACCGATTGGATCAGGGGCGCGAAGCGGACTTGGATGGGGGCGCTGTAGTTGTATGCGGTGAGCGACAGATCCTTGGCCTTCGTGTACGACGAGGCGGTGTACGCGTTTGACGATAGCGTGGAGCTGATCTGCTGCAGGGAATAGCCCACGATGGGGATCGAGGCGAAGCGGTTGAGGATGGTGACCTCTGGGGGCGCAGGGGTGTCAGAGGAGGGCATAGGGACCGTGGAAGCCATGTTTGGAGGAGCAAGAAAAAGGCGGTGTGAATGAGGTAAGAGATTGCATTTTTGTAGACGGGACGAATTGGCATGTGATTTCTAAAGTTGGCGCAATTCCAGCCTTCCAATGTCTCGAGCGGCCTCACCTTATCCCTGGGCAGTTTTATACGGCATTTTCACGGGCCTAGTTCTCCTCGAGATGTCTCGTTCGAAGTGAGCCCTCGCAGGTGTTTCTTCTCTACTTGCACCAGTATTGATAAGATATGCGAAATCTCACGTCTTCAATTGACAGGTGCTCCGCTATCTCGACTCTGGAGATTGTGAATACCCTCGCTGGAGCTGACGAGGACGTGAATGCGCTTCATAGCTAGCATCTGCGACTGCCTCAAAATGCATTACCTCCGACTCCTTGTGAAATATGCGTGCAGCACTCGCGCAGCCTGTGATTTTTTCAAGCGACGCAGCTAGCTTGTGATTTTTGAGCGGCGATCAAAGTGATGGAAGCATATCAGATAATCTAATCTCGCTCTGCATCAAGAAACCTTGAAGCTTGAAGTTTATCATTGCTTGCTCTCTTTCCGCTGACTAAACAGTACACTAGTATTTTAGGATCGAAGCCGGATGGGCAACATTGGTTAATAATATGGAAGGCATCAGAACTACGCCTCACGACCGCCTGTGTCAGGTCACCCCCCGGCATTGCTTCTTCACTCTTCGGCGTCCGCAACCTTTTTCTTTGTCCACTGAATTTATTGGTTCCACTCAGGCGGTGATCCTTGGGCGCGCCTAATCTGCGACGCATCTTCTGATTCTCCTCGGCGCTCGCGGGTGGGTGCTTAGTGATTGGCGGCACCGATCCATGCAGTTTGTCTTCCCCAACAGAAGCAGAAGCTCGAGCATCGAAAGGAACTTGGTTAGCGACTGATTCATTCTCCGAGAACACACGCTAGCGCTCGGATGATGGATGCATACAGCTTCGTGTGTAATGACAATGATGCATGCATATTCCCACAGCCATGAGGCTACGAGATGACGAAGTTTGATGACTCTCAATTGATGCCGTAATCCACCTCTTTCACTTGTCCTTCACCGCTCTTTCCTGGGCCATGCTGTTGTCTAGGTACGCCTCACAGTTCTCAAAGCAATCTCTCTGGGCTCGACCATCTACGGTGAAATTTCGCAAAACTGAATCTCTGGTGCTCTTCTGTCTTTGAAGTCCTCGGCCCAACCTCGGACTTGCCAAAGGGGTCTGATCTTTGCCATCATCCCTCCTAGCACCTCAAACACTACTGGGATCCCCTGAAAGACGCACCGAAAGCAGTCGGTAAAATTCAGCCTCCGCAAAATTCATATTTACATTGATATGCTGCTCACGGTGACTTTTCGGTGTGTCCGAATTCTGCGGGGGGTGGTCAGCAATTGATCGGTCTCATTTCAAAGGAGCTTAGCTCAAACGTCGCAGCTTGCAAGAAAGAGGACCTGATTTTATTCTATTTATTTCGAGGGGTACCGTAGCTCAATGTTTCAAAGCGCTATTTCACGGTCAAGCAGGAAACTCGTGCATTGACTGGCGGACTCTCTCGTGGTGCACTGACTGCATCATGGATAAGTGGACCTCCCTCACCGCGGGAGCACGTGGACCCATCTTGCTAAGCGCCTTCTTCGATGCCGTGGATCACCATTTATTCGAGCGTTGGGTGCCGCGGTGCCGCGGCGGCGTGCTGAAACCAGGTCCCAATACAAATCGGCACGGGCTTTCAAAGATAGTCTCCTGTTTTCGGTCAGCAGGACAGGCTCTATAGGCACATCGCTTGAAAACATCACCGAGATGTCACAGCCTGACATTCAGTTTCAGCTAGCTTCGGCAGATAAGTGCTTGGAGTGTGGATGGCCTAGACCGCCGCGATTGTCCTTCAAAATCTAAGAGTTACGTAAGGCTTGGCTCTGCGCAGGAGTAGTAATGCGGTTTCAAAACGATATTCGAAGGAGACGGAAATGGCTGCGTGCATAGGCACTGAATGTCCTCTCCTCGGAATAGGATCTCTGAGGCTGCTCGGTGAGATCGGTCAGGAGGCCGGCTCGAGGCTGATCAGAAAGTTGCGCATGTGTTGACCGCTAAGCCACCGACCACACGTCATACATGGCTTTGTCCCAACGCAACAAAGATTTGTGTTGGGCCAGCTGGCTTGACCCGGATATGTCGAGTGGCAAGAATAAGAATGCCGTTAGTCGTGCGAACACGCACACTCAAGTTCCGGTCAGCTGACTCGCTTTTGGCCCATTTGTGGGTTTCCCTTGCGATGGACTATCAATATGTACATAGAAGTCGTCCGAATATGGTAATCTATCGCTGGCCAGTGACCCCAGATCTGCTACTTAGTTTTGACAGCAGAACTTTCCCATGAGGCTAAAACTCAATCGTCCATAGACATGCAGCCCAAGTTCGGACGTTGCTCTTACAGCGCGATATAGTGGCCACTGCCCACAACCTTTAAAATCTGCGTTGGTGATAATTTCATGCTTTTTTCCGCTGGCTTCCGAGGCCATGATTAGATAGCGTGTCGATCACGATCGAGATCTGGCATGTCATTGACAGCGAGATCTTTAGATCTCGTTCGACTCTCTCCGGACGTCCGAGGACAAGTATATGGCGGAGCTCGGTTCACGCGGCAGATTCTCCATTGTCTTTTAACAGAATAGGTCAGCGTCATGGTCTCTATCTTGCCCTGATGCCACCCCCAATCATGGGATGGTCCCCCTCGAATGCTGGAGGCGACATCGTCGACGAGTCGACGTTGCCCAGAGAGATCGTCTTCCCGGCGCAGCCTGCGTCCTCCCCCTCCTCGTCCTCCGACGCGCCGCGACGAGGAAGGATACCCCGTCCCCGCAACGCGTTCATCATGTTCCGCCAGTGGTTTGTGCAGCACCGCCCCTCCAAGAGGTCCCTCAAGGGCGCGGGCTCCGGGGTGTCCGTCTCCCGCGAGGCTAGCATCGCATGGCATGCGCTGCTCCCCGACCAGAAGCAGTACTTCTACAAGCTCGCGGAGATTGAGAAGAAGCGACACGCTCTCCAGTATCCGGGCTACCAGTTCAAGCCCCGCCGAAACCCCAAGGGCTCCTCTCAAAACGTCGCGGCGACCATCGCTGCCACGAGCTGTTCTGCTGCGCCTAGTCCTGCTCTGTCGACCAGCTCCTTCGTCTGCCGAGCGGCCGAGCTGAAGCGCCCGTCATCAGCGCAGACCGTCGGCCAGCCAACGCTCGACTACGGCTCGCCGGCGCATCAGACTCCCCCGATGACGCCACCGCCAGAATCTGTGGCGTCCGCCTCTCTCGCGTCAATCAAGGCCGACCGCAGGCGCTCGTCCTCTGTTCCCGTCACCTCCGAAGACTACATCTACATGTCGAGGTTCCTGGCTGCAACTGAAAATGCAGCCCCGTTCATTGTGACCACGGACGATTTGGTTTCCCAACCGATGTCGGCGACATTCTCTGACCACAGACGCTCGCGGTCCTTGAGTCGAGAGTGGCCAACCGCGGCTCCTGCTTTCGAGGCAGCACCACTCGAATCGATGTTCCTGGATCCTCGTAGTCCGCAGGTATGCGCGGTGCCTGAATCTATGCGTTCCCGCGGAGCTCATCCTCCTTTTAGCACTCTCACGAATACGTCTCGTCATTCAATTATTTTCCTCCGCGATCGCCGAACAACGCGACGCTTGACCCGGCCGCGCTCTTCCTACCCAACGCTCCCATGCCTCCGCTGGATGCGGTCGCGTCGTCGCTGGTCGACTGCGAGGGCGCACCGCCTCGCCTCTCACCGATGACTACGTCGATCATCGTCACCCCTGTCGCGCCTACAGCCAAGCGGCCTCCGCGGGTCACCCCCCCTCTGTGGCTTGGGATACCCTCTTGCTCGGAGAGCTTTGATCTCGCGGCGCTCTCCGAAGGGTCCTCGCCACCCGAGTCCGTCACCGAGCAGGGCTTCTCCCCGCCGCTGGGTGCCTTCGAGTGGGATGGCTCGCCGCTGATGTACCCTGTTGACGTCGGATTTGAAGATCCCTCCTACTTCTCCCAACATGTGTTCGCTCCAGAAGACCTGGACTTCTCTCTTCCGGGGTATCTCTGATGCGCCTTCCACCCAGTTCTCATCGTCGCGTTGCTGTCTCTATTGTATATATTTATTTCCGACATACTCACCCAGTATTCGCCCGTAGAACTAAATGTATATCGCCGCCAGGCGCCTGTATCATCTGCTGTATATCTCCCTTCTGGGGCTGTTTATGATAAGAATCAATCAGGTTTAAGGTTGGCTGTCGAGTCATCGTCGAAGGCCAACCCTAAAACTGAAACTAGTTGAATTTACGGCATCATCGGCCCCTGTGCTTGGCTTGGATCATCTCCTTGGCTTCGGCTTCAGGTTATCATACGATTGACTCGAGGCGCTTGAGCGAGATGTATTGAATCAGAATGCATTGGGTCAGACCTATGGCTGCCGTGCAGGCCATGGCTGACGTCAGGGCACAGGAGGGCCCCTGTGTTGTGACAGAGCTAAGCATACTGCAAGATACTACAACTGGGAGCGTATCTGTGTACTTATCAGGAGCCCTATTGAGCCCTGTTCTCTTCTGTCCACCGTACGTGCCAACCATCTTGACTGTTGACATTGTTGTCGATCTCTCAAGCGTTATACACTTCTTGACCCGAGGATCACGGGCAGTCACGTGTCTGAGTGCAGTCTGTATCTGGTTCCGAATTGCTGACTGACGCCGTTCGGAAAGTGAAGCGTTCAGCTAACCCTTCGAAGGATTGACTCCCGAAGAACATGATCAACTGAAGGTTCGTGGTCGAGCATAAGGTGTGGGCGCATGTGGGTGCAGTTTTGTCAGATTACGTACTCCTATGACGTAGTGTGGGGACGCCTTCTCACTCAACACTCAACTCTGTGGATCGACACGCTCGCGGGACGGGAGTCCCCAAGCACCCGTCTTTTACCATCGATACTGTACTCTCTTCTGGATGGCGGGAATTTCTCTCAGCTTCCACACGAACGTCAGCCAAAGTTCAGGCCTTGTGTGGCCAGTCGCGGTGGATGACACGAAGGTCTTCTATCACAGTTTCAGACGGATGCTTGCAAGTAGCGGGACAATTCGGAAGATTTACAAGAAATGTCTCAACACGAAGCAATCTGAGACCAGGCCTAGGGTGCATGCGGCAACCGTCTGACGCAATCTCTTCTGATGTCTCACTGCGTCCTGGACTGCCGCGTCTGTCGAGCCCTCAGCGGCAGTAACACTAGTACGGCATACGGAGGTCTCACTGGCCTTCCCATTTGATGATGTCATCGGAGGCTGCAGTGCGCTCTCTATAGCTAGTTCCTCCGCTGCGGAAAGTGGTCTCTCTGTCGACTTTCTGCAAACTTGACGTCTCGATGAATTCGGTCCATGGCACTGTGTATTTGTTCGCCATTGGCCCGGACAGACTCTCGGAAGTTGTTCGCCAGAAGTTGTTCGCCAGGCTTTCTGTATCTCTCGGAAGTGAACTGTCTCAGCTAGAAGTGCGGATGTAGAATGTGAATGTCTGAGCCCCTATCTCCGACTTTTAACATATAAGGCGGGCACAGGCCACAGAGAGCGCATATCCACTGCTTTAACTGTTTAACACAAACCACCACTACCTACCATCTACTCTGCATCAGTGAGTCCTTCTCTCGCTCTCTGAATCCGTCGTTCTCATTTGCTTCGAGCATTATCATGTTGCACACCACCACGTATGATCTCCCCGAGTCCATCGCTCCGTCCTCCTCGACCTCGAGTGTCTCATCCGACTGCTCGTCGAGCAGCACAATCACCCTTCGAGACCGTCGAGGAGTGTCGCTGTGGATCTCGTTCTCCGCTGTCTTCCCGGTCGCTCCCAAACCCAAGGGAGCGCTCGGCCCGACCGTGAACAACATCCCCCGGCGGCGGAAGCGCAGTAGTGTCGTTTCCATCGACTCGCGGCCCGTGTCTGAGGACTCGTCATCACTTGACCGGGTCGGCTACTTTGCGTGAGGGGTCGGGTCGGGTCGAAGGGGAGACGGAAATGGAGTTGTATGCGGTCGTGTGATGGAAATGAGGTAGGCTCTATCTTGTTGCCCATATCCAATCGTGTGCTGATTCTCGCCTGCAGCCATCCGCGCCGACAGACCAAGTGTCAATTACCATCACACCAGTCCAATTGGACTTGGTTGACGTGAAGCGGCGGTCTCTAAGCCGTCGCAAGCGACGAGGGACGGGAATGATGGATTCACTCATCATATCGCCGTCGTCGTCATACTCGCAGCTTAAAGAGCAGCGTAGCACGTCGTTCTCGATACAAATCATGACTTTAATCATTATTCCAAATATAAACCCATAAATGTCCACTGGACTTGTCCTGAGCATTAGTCGCCGGGTATGATGTGGGTCGAGTCACAGTTTCCATATCATCAACAGTAAGTACCTCAGTCTCAGATAAACATCGGCGTCCATCAACGAAACGCTTCATCGGAGTAGTGAGAAGACCGTTCAGGCAATCAAAGTAGAAGCAAAAAAGAGAGCATGGATGCATGTTTTTGGGCGGGATTGGATCATACAAACATAAAGTAACGACCGACAAAAACATGATCTACTGCTCGGCAGCACGCTTGCGGCGGAGGTCACGCTCTTCAGAGATAGTGAGCTTGGTACCCTTGCCCTTGGGAAGCGATATCCAGGGCTTGTTGCCCTCACCAATGACGAAGATGTTGGAGATACTGCGCGAAGCATGAGCAATGCTCACAAGCCGATTAGCCAGCAAAAAACGCACCGAGTAGCGAAAGTCCTGTCCAGAGAATCCTTCACATGCACAATGTCAAATTCACCCATGTGCTTCTCCCGGTGCACAATGACACCAGCACGGCCCATGTTGCGCCCACCAGTGATGATGCACATGTTGCCAGTGTCGAACTTGACAAAGTCAACGAGCTTGTTCTGCACAAGGTCGAACTTGACGGTGTCGTTCACGGCAACGGAGGGATCGGGGTACCGGATGGTACGGCCGTCGTGGGTGACAATGTGGGGGACACCTCGGGCACCGATGGCAACTTTGCGGACCTTGAGAAGCTTGAAGGTAGCCTCCTCAGGTGTGATGCGGTGGATGGCGAAACGACCCTTGACATCGTACAAGAGACGGAAATGCTCGCCGGACTTCTCAATGGAAATGACATCTGGTGACTACAGTTAGATCCAAAAGTGATTGGATATTCAGACATCATCGTACCCATGAAGCCAGCGGGGTAAGTTGCATCGGTGCGGACCTTGTTGTCGATTTTGATGAGGCGCTGTTTCACGATGGACAGGACCTCCTTGCCCGTCAGCGCGTACTTTAGGCGGTTGCGCAGGAAGACGGTGAGCGGCAAGCACTCGCGCAGCTTGTGAGGACCGGGGGAGGGACGAGGAGCCTGGAGAAAGCATGAGTCTACCGGCTTGTTTTGCGCCGAGAGTCAAGCCACGCACGTAGGTTCCGCTCAGCTTGTCCAACATCCAAGAGGAGGGCGCAGCAAGGCGCTTCAAGTGCTTTTTAGGTCCGCGAGCCTTCAACAAAAGTCAGCCTTCATCGGCCCCACGAAACAAGATCCACCACTCCAATCGCCAAGTTGAAGAGCAGAATCCTCGACTGACCATGTTGAATCACTACGTCGAGGCGTCGGTCGGTCTTGAGGGCGACGACTGGTCAAGAAAAGTCGGGGAATGGACGAGTGATGTGGCAGTGCCGGAGTGCCTATGTAAGCAGCTGCACAGTCACGCGCATGCACGATCAGCTGCTTATCACGAGACCATTAATTACATTTGGCTGGGAACATTTCGAACATGACAATTGGGCTCGCCACCCGGACATCTCGGAACTTTCCCGTTGGTCATCGTCCTTCGCTTTATGTTTTCTCTGCTCCTGTAATTCGTACAGCTGCTTGCTATTAGCAATGTTGCCTCGAGCACTAGCCGTGTCTGCTATCGTACGTGTTGATCTGGCTCTCGTTTCCGTCATAAATTTGAAAATCATCTGATGTTCTCAATATGCGCTCTCAAGCTTTCAGCTCATGGAAGGTGGAGGGGAATGTTGAGTGTACCGCCACAGACTTGACAGGTCTTCTTGAGAAGTTCTCACACCTTAGCTGAGTAATCGTGGTACGCATTTCTGCACCCATTCTCGCTTCAATCGAAAGTCAACGACGACTCGGAGGCGATTGTCTTTATCTATCGTCACTTTTTGTTATGTATGCGTCACCCGAGTTACTCTCCACGTGATGATCTGAATGCACATTTAGGTTTGGTGGCACAAATTGCTGTGAACCAGAGATATTTTATGTTCTCAACAGACCCCTTCGACCAGCAGTGCAATGACCGAAACCCGATTGATTGAAGGAACCTCGGCATCTGCGATTGGATCAGATGTGTTATTGATTAGATTATGTTATCGTACAGTAATCACCACATCAACAACTTTTCTCTACGCCCAAAATGTCGGTATACCCGTACAGCCAGCTTCTCTTCGCTGCATCCACAGCAGTAGCTATAACCGGCCCAGTCATCCAGGTTTTCAACGCGAGGTAGGTATAGTCGCCTCCTCCCTTAAAAGCGGACAAGGATCTGACTCGGAGCTAAGCACAGGCAGTCTTGTCGCGAGCACATCCGAGTCCTCGAAGAGCTCCCAAGGAGGCGAGGACATCGTGGGTGGTTCTGATGCCGGACCCATCCGGATGGCTGCGATAAACGACGGCGCGACACATCTCGCGACGGCTGCAGACGACAAGAATCTCAGAGTATGGAAGATTGGCGCATCGGGACTGGAGCTGCTCAGTGCACGGTACGAACCTCTGATGCATACCTTGCTCGTTGAAGCCGACCATGTTTGAATCACTAGCGAGCTGCCTAAAAGGCCGACGGCCTTGAAGTTCACGCGGGATGGACAAACTATACTGGCGTCTGACAAATTCGGCGATGTCTTTAGGTTGGTCGCTTTCGCGTCTTACCGCCGATACATCATTGACTTCCGGGATTTCAGCTACACCTTGGAACCTGTGTTGATCCCCGAGCCGTTACCAGAAGAAAGACAGAAGTCGCGTGCAATGTTGTCCCATGACAATCCGTCTGGAGGCACTCTCGTCCTGGGGCACGCATCTTTCTTGACCTCATTCACCCTTACCGCCGACGAGAGATTCATTGTAACTGCCGACCGAGATGAGCACGTTCGCGTCAGCTGGTATCCGGAGGGACACGTCGTCGAGCGATATTGTCTCGGGCACACCAAGTGCATCAAGCTCCTCTCCCTGCGTTCTTTGTCCTGATTATCCTCTGCACCTAGATTTGTCTCCGCGGTGCACATTCCTATCTTCGCATCGTCAGAACTCGTATCAGGGGGTGGAGACTCAAGTTTGAGAGTGTGGGATTGGATGAGTGGCAAGCTTTTACGTGAGATCCCCATTCTCGACACAATTGAGCCCTTCATTCGAGTCTTTCCCGGCAAGAAATCAAAGAGTCCGGAAGACGATGATGGAGAGGGCAACGCAGATGGAAAGAAGAAAAAGAAGAAAGGACGGAAAGCGAAGGTCAAGGACCGGGCAGCGGCCAGAGAAATCGCGATCCTCGTCGACGAACAACCAGAAGACGATTTGGAAGAGGAGGAAAAAGCTGATGGGGCACTGGATGAATCCTCGAACGAAAAAGTCAAGGTTCTCGTTGTGCAGAGAATCGAATCTCTGCGGACTCCAGAGGGAGGAAACTATCTAGTTTTCAGTGCTGTAGGGTGCGTGTCAACGATGCCGTGTCCACTGTACCGGGCAACTGACCAAATCCTCTTTAGTGCCACAGCCTTGTTCTTACACACTGGAGACTCAGTTCAACCCTTCGACTTTGGGCTGCCGGTGACCGATTTCAACCTGGCCTCTGACGGCTCGATTTGGGTGTGCTTGGACGTCTCATGGTCAGAAGCTGGATCGACGACTTCTGATGCGCTGGTTCGCGCTGTGCGCGTCGTTGATGGACGGGTGCGTACCCTTATTTCAAAATGGACTAACACTGACGTTTGCCAGCTGGTAGAAGTAGCTATGACCGATTCACATCCTCTTCTTGTCGGTCTGAATTCCGAAATTTCCAGAATTGGAGGTTTGTCAGTATCCACTCGTGGAAGCTCTAATTTGAACTTCTTCCTACAGCTACACCAGCTGAGATTGCATCTCTGGAGCTTTACCTACCTCTGATCGCGATGCCGAAAAACACAGAAGATTCGTCCGACCCGATGGATCGCACGCAGTTTGAGAGCAGTGCAAGCAAGAAGGAGCAGGCTCGCCTGAAAACTAAACAAGCAGTAGAACGAGCAGCCCAGAATCAGGGCGAGGAAAAGGAGGAGCCAGAGACCAAACGAGCACGATCACAGCAGGATGAAGATGTTGCCATGTAAGTAACATCCGAGTAGACTGCCGGACCCAGATTTGGAAATCACGCATTTTGAAAATTTTCGGCTGTGTCTTTGGTATTATGAATGTCCTAGAATTTCAACAGACGCAGGTCTGACGAAAGTCGATGCGCGAAGAGCCTGATGACGCGTGACCGTGACCAGTCCCATCACGTGCAAAGCTAAAAAAAATAGATTATACACGCGATATTGGAGTCGATGGCAAAATTTCCGATCTTTTGAAGATCATGACTCGGAGTGATTTTCCCCCCTATTTTGCAAGTGAATATTGCGTCGATATCATCAAGTACTGTACCTTCTGTGAACACTCTTCCTCTGACTGCAATTGTGACCTGTCACATCATATCTGGTCATCACGGATCTTTGGCAGTCCGCCACAACACCCAAGCAATGCAAAGCGGATGGTAGCTGGCTTATCTCTGAATTCGGACTCGTACGAAATGCATTCGACAGCAAACCTTGGGACAGAGCGACAAGGTCTGCTGGAAGCTTCTGAGGATGTGGACGTCGACCAGCCAGTCATACCCTCGGCCGAAGGTACGTGTCTTACCTCCGCCCTTTCTTCCTGGTTTGGAACACGCGGCAGGCTCCAGCAGGATGATGCTCCGACTCGGCCTCTCCTTCTTTCTCTTTGGTCTCATCAACAATGGTGCACACTTTGATTGTTTTCGACTTCTTCTCGACTAAAACTTCTCATAGTTCTCTACGTCATCATTCTCTCGGCCGCGCTGGACCTCGTTCCGCCGTCGACGCCCAAAGGCATCATCGCGTTCTGCAATATCGCACCGGCGCTTGCTGCCAAGGTCGGATGGCCGTATGTACTGAAAGGGAAGATAAGGTACACGACGCGGTTGGTCGGATGCTGTGCCCTCAGTGCTGCCGGCATGTTGGTGCGTATCCGAGGTTCTCTCACATACGCGGTCTCACGTCGTTTAGGTTGTCGCCTTCTTTGATAGCCTATTCATGCGTTTGCTCGGGATCAGCCTGGCGTCATTCTCGTCCGGTGCGCTGCAAATCCTGCCTACATTATTGTCCGAGTTGACTGTGACCTGTAGGCCTTGGTGAATTGACTTTCTTACAACTCTCGACGACCTATTCGCCTGCCTCTGTTGCTGGGCACAGCGTCGGATACTTCGCCTCGGGCACTGGCGCAGCCGGCCTTGTCGGTGCTTTCCTTTGGTGGGAAGTACGAGGGCTTGGTGTGCGTGTTGGTGTCGGTATGTCATCGGTCTGTGTTGTCCCTGCTTCTTGTGCCCGCGTCTCACTCCCCCAGTTCATGCCCTTGATCATTCCCGTGGCCTACTTCTTCCTGCTGCCAAAACCAGCGTCGTTCTCTGTTCCATCGGCATCTTATTCTCCACTTGCTACAGACGAGAACGGCGAACAGCGAGAAGAGGATGCCGTCAAACGACCTGTGGCTTTATCTGCAGCTGATAAATGGCAACTGGTGCGACCCATGCTAGTCAAGTACATGCTTCCGCTATGTGAGTGGTCACCGGAGATAAACAGGCTTGTGCTCATCCGTTCCCAAGTCTTTGTCTATCTTGTCTGTTGTCCTTTTCTTCCTTGCGATTAACGCTAATCCGCTGCCTGGAATAGTTTGAATACACTATTAATCAAGGAATCGCTCCTACCCTGCTCTATCCAGTTCCCGATCCAGAAACCCACTATCTCCTGAGCAAGCTCATCAAATCCGTTCGCGACTATTATCCTCTGTGGCAGGTGTGTTATATCTACCGTCATGTGGTATTTTTCTCACCAATTTCAGCTCGTGTATCAAACGACTGTGTTTCTGTCGCGTTCCTCGATCTCGATTGGTATTCCACCACTCCCTCCTCGATACTTGTCGCTTCCTGCCATCCTTCAAGCCTGCATCTTCGCTGTTCTCGCTTGTGAATCTGGTGTAGGGCTGTTCTCCGCAGACGTGGATGAGTCTTGGAGTATCACTCTCGTGTTCCTGCTTGTCAGCCTGGAAGGGATTTGTGGTGGCTCTGCCTAGTACGTCATTCTCTTTCCTTGCCGAGCAGTCGACCGACTAAGACGCCGCCAGCGTCAATGTGTTCTACCGAATCAATCAGGAAGACAGCTCTGGCGACGAGACGGAGTCCGATCCTGAGCGCACTCGACAGGAGCGAGAATTCAAGATCGGGTCTGTCGGCTTCGCTGACTCCAGCGGTATCTTGGCTGCGTCGCTGTTTGCCGTTCCGATGGAAGTTGGATTGTGTCGTGCCCAAGTGCAGCGAGGGAAGTTGCTGTGTAAGGGCTTGTAGATTAGATGTACACCTTGCTCATAGGTATCTGTATTATAGCTTCTTGCGATAAGGTGAGCAATCGCCAGTGACCAGGAAGAGAATGAGACCGGGATGGGGTGAATTGCAACCCTCATGGGGACTGGAAGCGGGGTCGATTACCTAAACTTTCACCCGCGGAATCAAATTGATTGGCCACTTCTCTTGACCTATTCTCTTCTTCACTACCAATTTCTGACCATGCCTGAGCCCCGCGCTGTGCCCACTTGAACGTCTTGTCCAACCACATAAATCATTCCTGGCATGAATCACTACCAACTCACCAATTTTGGCTGGTTTCATCTCTCAGGACTGTAGGGCTGTGGCCCAAAGTGAGCTACTTGACTCCCCTTACTCGATTGTTCCGCAAGTGACCGAACGAAGACAAAGAGCGGGTAGCTCTACGTGAAATGTTCCATTAGGTGTCGGATGAGGTGAACACTGGCAAGCTTGGGACAACAGCGGATGATGTCTCAGCTGCGAGCGCGGATGTAAAATGTCTCACCCCCTATCTCCGACTTTCAACATATAAGGCGGGCACAGGCGACAGAGGGCGCCTATCCACTGTTTTAACTGTTTAACACAAACCACCACTACCTACCATCTACTCTGCATCAGTGAGTCCTTCTCTCGCTCTCTAGATGGATCGTTCTCATCTGCTTCGAGCATTATCATGTCGCACACCACCACGTATGATTTCCCCGAGTCCATCGCTCCGTCCTCCTCGACCTCGAGTGTCTCATCCGACTGCTCGTCGAGCAGCACAAGCACCCTTCGAGACCGTCGAGGAGTGTCGTTGTGGATCTCGTTCTCCGCCGTCTTCCCGGTCGCTCCCAAACCCAAGGGAGCGCTCGGCCCGACCGTGAACAACATCCCCCGTCGTCGGAAGCGCAGTAGTGTCGTTTCCATCGACTCGCGGCCCGTGTCTGAGAACTCGTCGTCTCTCGACCGGGGCGGCTACTTTGCGTGAGGGGTTGGGTCGAAGAGAAGACGGAGATGGAGCAGTATGCGGTCGTGTGATGGAAATGAGGTAGGCTGTCTCCCGGCGGTAACACTTTTCCTTCATGCTGAGACTTTCCCCTAGCCATCCACGACACCAAATCAAAAGTCACACACTCTGAGACCCCAGTCCAGTCGGACTCTGCCGACAAAGAGCGGCAGCCTCGAAGCTATCCTAAGCGACGAGGCATGGGTTTAATCACCATACGTTCCATATGCTTAGCAAGCTGTGGTCGTTATAAATCATATTATGCATCCATCCACACAGTTACTTCATTAGGTTGAGATATCCATGGTGTGAGAGCTCTCTTTGAATCCACGCTTGAATTTCGAGAACGGAAACTCAAGTTCATTCTTGAGCAGTGTCGCAGACTACCATGAGCTTGTCCCCTTGATGCGCACACGGAACCTTGTGTATTCACTGAGCAACTAGAGATAGCTATATCCAATTAAATAACCCCGAACCGAACCTAGAGCCGCGAAGATACAAGTACAAGTACATACAAGTGTGACTATATCCTTGACATGAGACTATTCAGAGACACCAAGACCGTTTTGAAACTGCGATTTCGTGGGACCTGAGCAGGGCGGTGTCCACCCCAAACGACTGTTTCATCGCTGCAGCCTCTTCGGAGAAACAGGACATCTCTGGCGAGAAGAACGTTGGGGGAGACTGGAATATGCGCAGATAGCTCAGCCTCCCGGCGCCATTTCCTCGTCGTCCTCGGGTCGCAACGAGTGTTCTGAACGCGTCGAATGTCTGGCAATTGAGTTCGGACGAATACACGAGCGATTCGAGAGACGGGCATCGTTCTCCCGTATTGAGACTCTGCAGAAGCTCGAGTCCTTCTTGCCCGTTGGTGGAGTCGACCAGTAGGAACTGCAACCACGGGAGGCAGTCTAAACACATCGCAAGCAAGTTGGACGCAGTCGCTTTGGTGCATTCCCACATCGAGAGCCGGCGGATTGCGGAAGGGGAGCTTTGAGACAGGAGATATCGCACAAGCGAATCTGCACTCGAACGGTGCAGGCTTAGGTCCTCGACCGCCGGCAAGTCCAAGAACGGCAAGATGTCGGTGTCGGTGTCGTGGGTGTGGTAGCAAAAGCGCCTGAGATAAGGCAGCTTGATGCTGCCCGGCTCGAAGTACTGTTGATCGGGTGCGACATTCCATCCGTGGCGCTTGGCAGTGGAAAGCACACACTCGATCAGGTGGGGCGTGCAGCTGAGGACGTTCAGAGCCTCGGTGCGCCCGAGATACGGCACCTCCAGATGCGTCAGCTGTGCAAGTGGCACTCCACTCAAGCGAAGCAAGTTCGCGGATTGTTTGTGCTGCCTGAAGCGCAGCTCTCGAAGGTTGTGTGCGGAAGCTAGGACGGCGGGTATAGCACCAGGGACACTCCCGATGATTTCGATGGTGCGCAACTTGGGGAAGGAAGCTCCGCTCAGCACGGAGTCGAGGGCATTAACCCGTCGCGGCCAGATATTCGACCCCGCGCAGGATTCGAAGTTGAAGCGCAGTGATTCCCATCTGCCAGAGAAGCTCAGAAGGAGGTCAAACAGATCATCGTCCGGCCTCCCCCAAAGCAGCACATGTGCGCCCAACTCCGTGCAGCCCGAGATTCTGTCCAACTGCACTTCCAGCATCTGCCGGCGGGTATGCAACATAGCTTTGGGTACCCTCTCGGTCAGAGTAAGCACAGACCACAGGCCGGGATGTCCCAGCGCTGCCTGCCGCCAAGCCCTACAGACGACGCCCACAGCCCAGGGCGCGCGGAAGTCCGATTCCCAGGACCGTTGCGCGAAAGCGTCCGCAGGAGGGTTGATCAAAGAGAAGATGTGCTGCAGGATCTCGGTGGGGAGGTAGCGGATGGGTGACAGTATCGCGCGATGCCGGGCAATAGATTGGAGCGTCGCGTCTCGTCGCGATAGCGCCATGGCAAGAGAGGCATTGAGCGCGGTAATCTCTGTCTCGACAGAGGCTAGGACAGCCTGGGCGGAGGTAAGGAGATCATAGGTCGACTGGCACTCTGACGACGAGTGTGGGGGCTCATTCGAGGTGAGCAGGTGAGTGAGGAGCACGCTCATGGGGAAGGAGAAGTAACGGGAAAGAGAGAGGGAGTCGCACGCCTAGTGTTTCAAGAGTCATTTCTTGTGCCCGTGAAGTAATCATCAGTGATCTGGACCAGGTGGTAGCGAACTTCTGGCAACAATGATAGGTCACACGCAGACGGAAGACAGAAGCTAGGAGGATAATGCAATGTGGGTGTGAGCCAGATATGGAGGACCGCCTCGGACCAGCCCGCTCAGTAAGCAGCAGGAAGTCCGGGTGTGATTTGAATGGCACGGCGTTCAAGCAAAGCTGCGAGCACGTGCTCGCGACCTTCAGCACTGCCACGAATTGAAAGCGATCGGCCGCTCAGACCTGCAGCCCGGCGTCTTTGTCAATTTCCCCGAGGGGCCTCGGGACTCCCTCGATCTTGCGGCAGCCTCTTTGCGCTTAGACCCCTGCGGAGTTCGGACAGGATTGTCTGGGAGACTCACTCGGGTTTCGGTATGGACACCAAGTGTCATCACCTCAGGTGCATCTGTCACAGATGACACCCCCCCCTCTAAGGCCCTCGGAAGTGGTCAAAATCGGGGCCTAACAGGCCCCACTATTCCCAGATGGGTCTGCAGCTCCCGGCCATTGTAGAGGCCTGTCAAGCCATCAATTGCAATCACTGTATTGCCTACCCATCTGCACGGGCCAATGTTTTTGACAATCTCCGTCATTTGCATGGCCTGTTCAGGAATATATTGCAATTGTTTCTGTGTCATGTACATGCAATATATAAGCTTTTTTGCCTACTGATCAGCATAGGACAATGTTTTTGACAATCTCCATCATTTGCAAATGAATCTGTATTGCGTACATACATTATATAAGCTTGTATTGCCTACCCATTGCCATAGGATAGTGTTTTTGACAATCTCCGTGATTTGTGTGGACTCTTCAGGGATAAATTTTGATTAATTATATATTATGTACATGCAATACATAAGCTATCACTCTGTCTAGGATGTTGTTGCAAGCATCTAACCCAGTACGCAGTGGCATCTGTATGCCAGCATTTACTATCAGCTCTTTGAATCATATCCTAGAATCAAAGGCAACACAGTAGCCATTGAAAAGGCAGCAACAGGAACCTATTACATCGAAGAATGTGTGTAAAGGCTAGATGTAAATCAAGATAATGTAGGTATGTATATACAAATGTCATGCAGCAGTCCATAGATACAACATCAAAACGTAATGCACCCTACTTGAACAGTCCCCGGTCCTCAAGCCTCTTGCGCTGCTCCGGGGTCATCCCCTTGAGAAGGTTGATGAGCTGAGCGGCGCCATCAGCATCCTCTGGACTGAGATCTGCCAGCGGTGCATGATGCGGTGCCGCAAATGCTCTCGTCGGCGGAGGCATCTGCGGTGGAGCTGGGTGGAAGGAGTCCTTGGATGGACTGTACTCAGACCTATAGCCCGGAGGGCCAGACGGCAGGGGATATCCGCGAGGAGGATACCCGCGTTCATACTGATCGTATCCCCGACCAGGTCCACGCTCATACCCATGCTCATACCCCCGATCATACCCCCCATGCTCATACTCCCCACGATCATAACCTCCATATCCCCTGTATCCCCCATAACCTCCATATCCATCGTATCCACCGTACTGAGGGCGACGAGAATCATAGTCGCTGTCGTAGGGGCGGGGGTAGTCGAATTGGTCACGGTAGGATGCATCTGCAGACGCATTCCACCTGGAATTCGATGACCCAGCCTCAGATGGAGGACGAGACGCTTGTCGGGAGGGTCCAGCCTCAGGCTGGGGCGGATGTCGAGGTGCGAGGTGAGAAGGACCAGCCTCAGGTTGACGGTCTTGATGACGCAGATGGGAATGTCGATGCATCTGTGGTGATGCTGGAGTGAGCCACTGACCCTGGTTGGGTCCATGGTGGATCGATCCAATGTGTTCCCCTCAATGGACATCAAAGACGGAGCCAACCCGCTCACTACCAGAAGGAGCACAAGCCACAGTCTGGTAGTAGTCACCACCATCATCGGGCATCTGCAACTCCCTCCGCAGATGTGCACTTTCGGCCTTCAAACGTGCAGTCGTGACCTTGAGGTGCTCGTTCTGAGCACGCTGCTCCTCGATCTGAGCACGCTCCTCTGCAGGCGTCCGGTGCGGCGGCTTGGGGTTGAAGGGCTCAGCGTTGTCAGGCCCAGGCAGATCCACATCATCAACGTCCTCTGACTCAGGACCGTCTTGCTGATGGATCTCTACCACCGGTCGACCTCCTCCACCTTGCTGCTTCGAGGACTTGCTGGTCCTTGGGGTCGCCTTCACCTTTGGCTTGGGCTTGGGGCGTTCCAGCTTGGCGGGGGGAGGGGAAGTGTTTGCAGCGGCAGCGGCAGGCTTTGCCTTGGCACCAGTACTGAGCTTCGCTTTGGCAGCAGCAGCAGACGCACGTCTTGGCCATGGAGAAGGGACCGGAGGCTCTGGGAGCTCCTCCTCTGCACGCTCCTCAGCATCCGAGGTGATGACCGGGGCAGAGATGAAGCGCTGCTTCTTTTTCGGTCGCGCAGATGCATCCATGGGCGGCTCTGGTTCATGGACAGGCGGCTGTGGGGAAGCAGAGACATCTGCAGCGGGCTCGAGGTTGTTGGAGGGAGTGGCTGGAGAAGTGGTGGCAGCGGCAGCAGCAGCAGCGGTATGGGAGCAATGAACACGAGATGAGTGTACAACATCTGCGTGTCGCTCGGCGTCCAGCTCCTCCAAATCCTCGGACTCAGCAGACTCCTCCTCGTTGTCCGAAATGCGCTTGCGCTTCCCACTCACCACCTTCATTGACTTCTTTCCCTTCTTCACCTGCTCCTCTGCCTTCTCCTTCTTCACCCTCTCCTTCTCCATCTTCACCTTCTCCCTTGCTGCCTTCGTCTGTGCCCGGGTCCTCTTCTTTGCTGCCTTCGAGTCCAACTCCTCGATGTAGCCGACGCCGGAGCCAGCTAGCCGGAACATTTCATTGGGGTCACCGCTTTCCTTGGTGTGGAATGGCATTTTCTCCATGATTGGGCCCTTCGAGTGGTTAAAGTCGAGGACAGCAAGGATGGGGGTACCGTTGGCAAGCTTGCAGGGAACGAACTCCCCAAGTGAGGTGGTAGCGTAGGCAAGCAGTTCCTCCTTGGATGCATCTGCAGCAGGCTTGCGGCGGCGGTCGATCGAGGCAATAGCAATATCATCTGCAGATAATGAGTCAAGGTGTGGACAGATGTATCAGCTTCACAACTTACCTGCCTTCAGCTCACACCACTCAAAGAACAACCCAAAGCAATGGTCGTTGACGTCCGAGCTGTACCGCGGCTCCATCACCTGGTCGAACTCCTCGATTGAGCCCATCTCAATCTGCCCAGTTCCCTGTCCTCCGCTGATCTTGCATGACTGCTCCTTGTTCGGAGTCCGAGTCCCAGCTGGCCAGTTCCTGCAGCGAGCACCGAGGCGCAGGCAGAAACTGGCCAACTCTTTCCAACGAACCTTCGACGATGATCCCATGAGGGAGAAGTGGAGGTAGAAGAAGGCGAGGCTGACCAGATTGATCCGCCAAGCCAGTCTGCGCTCGATTGCGGGAGCTCGAGCCAAATCCTTCTCGACCTTGGCGGCGTTCTCGTCGGGCTGGATGGGCTGCAGGTGAAGGTCGCGAATGGGATCTGGTCCCTTGTGAACGGGAATTCGGACGCCGTTTGGGAGAACCCAGTATCCCGCCCGGTAGTCTGGGAAGTCGAGCCCAGTGGCTAGCACAAGCGGGATGCCTCCAGTGCCATCAGGGACACCTGAAACAGGACCAGCGCCAACATCTGGCTCTTTGTCGGCAGGGTAGGATGGGAGCAACGAGAGGTTGGCTCCATCGTCCTCTGTGGTGGACGGCGGGAATGGGGGAGGAGGGCGAAGTCTTGGAACAGATGGATCTGCGAGAGGATCAGGGCGGACAGAGACGTTTGCCACACTGACAGAAGTTAGCCTGGTTATCCTCGAATACACAATGAATACTCATCTGGCGAGAGCGCGGGCAGCACTGCAAATGCCCAGCTCAGTGATTTGCGCCTGATCAAGCTGGCGGAGCTGAGAAGCAAACTTGTAGTAGTCAGCGTCATGTAACAGATGCCTGCTGTAGCAGACTCACCTGGTCTTTCTCCAATGCCGGCGTTGCCACCATGTTCGAGAGCTTGCCATCGTTCACAAGGCCGCCGGTAAGGACAGCAAAGCCCTCGAAGCGAAACAGATTATGCCCATACTCCAACTGCGAAAAGACTGATGAGAATGCATTATGAACGGATGCCTCTGTCCCACTCACCAACTTGACAAACCGCCGAACCCAATCCGCGTACTTCCTGTTGCGCTCACCGTTCGTCTGCTTCAGTGTCACCGCCTGAAGCAGTCGAAATGTCGCAAGTCCCTCCTTGGGATCGTCCATAGTGGCCATGAAGTGCATGTAGCACTTCTTGATGAGTTCCGGATCGTCAGGCAGCAAGCCCTTGCTGAAGTCGAAGTCGGGATAGATGGGTCTGCCAAGGATTTTGGCGTTCAGATAGAACATCTGCGTGAACGTGTTGAAGTCGTTCACAGGGCGCAGCGAGGGAAGCTTGAGCTTCTTGGCAAGGAGGTCGGAGATCTGGTCCATGCCCAGAAGATGCTTGTTTCCAATGAAGGACAGCATCTGGAGGAGCCAGCTGAGGTCGTTGTCGAGCACCTTTTGCTTCTCCGCAGTCAGCCTTTCGCCGGTGACAAGGGACTCGATGTTGATGGGCTCGAAGGCGTCCACCTCCAGCTCGTTGCCAGAGCCTTCCTGCCTCTCTTTCCCCTTCCCCTTTTCCTTCCGCCTCTCCCTCTTCTTCTCCTCGTTCTCGTCCTCCTGCTCTTGACCGTCCTCCTCCCCGCCCTCCTCGCCGTCCCTGTCCTCGTCCTCCTCTCCACCCTCCTCACTGTCAATCTCAGCCTCCTCCTCGTCCTCCATGACCAAATCGCTGGTGACATCATCTGCCTGCTCAGCAGTGTCGTCAAGATCCATCTGTGCCCCGCCCTGAGCCTTGGAATCGCTGGGGAGAGTGGTGATGGCAGGAAGGATGGGGGATGCGGAACGCAGAGCGGTTTGGGCCGCTTTTTTCGACCTTTTATGCTTCCAGACGTCTGGAGTGCGCTGGTTGAGCGGGTTGGCAGCTGGGGCTGGAGTTTTGGGAACAGGAGTGGGAGTCTCTTCGCGTTCGGGTGAGGTGAGCATGGTTTGGGCGGGGGTGACGGTTGTCTAAGAGAGAGGGAAGAAAAAGTTTGCGTGAGAATCCGTGGTCAGATTGATGTGATGAATAACGGACCTGTGCGTTCCATCCCTCCCGCTCTGCCCGAGCCTCCCGACGCTTCTGCATCTGCATAACCTGCCGATTGAACTTGTTTGGCGAAGTAGCCATCGCTGGCCGCAGCACACGATCAGCCCCACCCCCGATCTGAAACTCCTCTCTATCAGCGTGCTCTATCTCCACCATGGGCATCTGTTCAGTGTGCGCCGCATCGAACTGCGGCATTTCAAAGGCCGGGAAGTCTGGATCGAGGCCCACAATGCCATCAAAGTTCATGTCATCGTATGAGTTGTCGAAGTAGCTGCTGGGGGAAGATTGCGGGAAAATGGAGTCAGGCTCCATGGGCTCGGGTGTTTTCAATAGTCCACTCCTGCGAGAATGAGCGGACGCCTCGGGATGGCTTTAGAGAATACACACATGTGGTTTGACGCGTTTTGATGCGTAATTGACACGCGTTGGACAAGTCTTTTTTTGTCCGGGCCCAAGATCTGAATTTCTGAGCTGTGGATTCTAAACAACTGATCAACGAAAGCAGACATTCATGATGATAACCTACTTTGTTTCTGAGCTTGTTACAGGCTTGTAGTGGTAGGAGTGGAAGAGAGAGGGTGGATTGCGGGGAAAATTGGTGTGCATGTGACTTGATCAATTGATCATTCAGTGCCAAGTGCTGGTACAGATGGGTCGGGTTAGCTCATTCTGGACGCGGATGAGTCTGGATGTGAGCAAAACCAGATGCATCCGAACACTTTTTCAACACAGATGTATCCGTCTGGCACAATGATGTAATGATTTTCATTGATCGCTTCGTCAAAGCGCCGGATTACGTCTTCCGAGCAGCCAATGGGCTGGCGTATAACGAGCAACATTTACAGAATCAATTTATACAATTCATACAAGCCTTACATTCACTCGAAAATATCCGGGATGAGATCAGGGAGGTTGCCCGCATAACATATGAAAGACCCAGAGTTGCTAGTACCGGTTGAATTTGCTGTGCTCGAAAACACCCAGATGACTAGACGAAGCACATTAGCAGCTTGTCTTTAACTCTCACCTTGATCAATGGGCCGTTCTGCCCTTCATTTCTCAGCCTCGGAAAAGGCAGCTGCTAGTCGCCAGAGCAGTCTCAAGCATTCCCAGAAACTCTCGTGTGCTCTCCCTCTGTTCTGGGACGATCGGAAGAGACTTACTTTTTTTGATGTGCAGTGTAAAGCAGCAGCGTTCTGAGCGTACAACCTCTGTGCATCGCCGGAAAGGTGCCCGGAAACTCGCATCCTTGTCCTCTGCACCTCCTCCGTCCTCTGCCATGCTCGAGGAGGCAGCTCTGCCACTGCCCCAAGAACATCATCTGTACCAACAGGCTCTTGCCTCTCCTGACGCTCTCGATGAGTCCGACCTTCAACGCTGGAAGTCAGCTCCGCCGTTTGTAGCAGACGACAATGACTCTGATTGTCTGTCAATGGATTATCTCTCGTACACATCATCTCTCTCTGCCGTGCTGCATGGTGTTCGACTCCGGGAGCAACGTGCACGAGATCTCAAGCTTCGGCAAGCCTTCAGAACGCGCCAGAGAACAGCAGCATTGAGCTCTCTCACTGCAGAGGTTGTGCGGCTGCACCTGGATTGGGAGGCCGCCCAGCTTATGCTTCAGAATGAGCACTATCATCCTGTTTTGCACCCTCGTGAGCTGTCCATGCTCAAGCATCATTGTCACTGGGTTGCACGTACGATCGTACATCTGCATGGATTGAAATTCCTTGAATAGAGCGCTTTTAGGATTGTAGAGCTTTGACAACGTCTTTATGATCCCAGATCTATTCACAATGACCATACAAGTTCATCCCTCATCTTAATGTCTTTGAATGAAAACAGAGAGGTGACATTCTAAATCATGGACAATGTCTGTATGTGTTCTGCAAAGATGTGCCTGGCCCTCTGAAGATCTGGCTCAGCCAGTGCCGGAAGATGATGCCCTCTCATAAATGCACCCATTACTGCCAGGATCCAAACCCCACAATCGTAACCATTCGTTTATTTTGGTTTTCCCTACATTTGTGAGTCAGCAAGAGGAATTTCGATTTGAGACCAAAATACATACCGGTGTGAACAGAGAATATGCGTGCCAATCATGTTCTGAAATGTTCAACCGCTTCCCGTGCCGGTTTGCAAGGGCGGTCATGCGTGATATGAGCAAAACAAACTCCTGCAGATGCATCAGTACGAGCAGAATTCGAGTGAAAGAATGACTGACCTGGAGTTCCTTCCGGAAGCGGCTGCGCCCAGAGAGACTATCAAAGAAAAAAATCTTCTGATCGGGGATAGAGGCCACCGCAACAACCCAGTGCTGCTGGGAGGCGCAATGGATGGGGAGAATCCAGAAATCCTTCTCCCAGTAGCAAAGTGGTGACAGTTCAGCCCACATGAACTTGTCTCGTGCTTCCGAACGGATCCGTGGAAGCTCATAAGTTGACAGCAAAGCACAGCGACGAGCATGCACATTGTATGGACTGTGTTCTTGACCAAACATTGCAAGCATTGAGGCGGCTACACCATTGATGCCATGCCCACTGAGAAGGCCAGTCGGATTGATAAACCTGGCCAGATCCTCCGCCAGAATTGTCAATTTCTTGAGCTTGTGACCGCGAACAACAACATGTGGGACATCACCACAATATTTGTTAAGATTGTTGTTGCGATGCTCGAGCTCTATGAACATGGTTGATTCGTATGTGATTTCCTAACCATGGATGAGTACATTGGAATGCATTTAGAGCAGGGCTTACTGGACATTCCCAATGTATTGCGACATTGTCATCTGATTGCGCAAATGCAGATGTATCCTCGTCATCATCAAGATCGACATTCTGCAGGGTATCCTGCATTTCAAGGATCTCGATGTCATCATCAAGGTTCTCTTCAGGGATTTCTTCGACCAGTGCAATGTCCGCTGATGCAAGATGAAGATGAGCACTTGCGCTCCCATCAATATTCCCAGCAGATGCATCCAGATCAGGGCTAGGTGATCGTGCAGATGAGATGATGGCATCAGCAGGATTGTTAAGATGACTGGAACTCTGCGGAACTGGCACGATTTCTGGCGTTGATAGAGGCCGATGATTTTCAGCACCGAGATTTGGGCGGCTGATGTTGGTCTGCGTGCTATGTTTTGATGCAGATGCAGCTGCACTTGAGAACCCAGACATGAATATTGTTCCACCAGAGAAAGGGCTCAATGTGTATTGTCCAAAGGACTTCCGCCACCGTTTAGCCAACCTTTCGAGATCCGTGGCCCGGAGCTGAAGGAGATGCTGAAGCAGTGGATCTCCTGCTGCCTCATGGATGCATCTGGATACGAGTGCTGTCTCTGCCAGGAGATACAGCTCCAGGTTGGCACGCTCTCGGTTGAGCCGTGGCATCTCCTCTGTGCATCGATCAACAGAGTGCATGTTTTGAATCCCATCCCGAACATCTGAGTCGTCCAACCAATGCGGAATTGCTCCAGATGATGGTGTGACGCAGACATCCTCGTACAGTGTTAGGTCATTTTGGAGAGACGCTAATCGTGTGGGTAGTGGGTGGGGAACAGGTAGATGACAGCCTGCGGGGAATTCCTCCTCGGCTTTCTCGCACAGCGAATTGAAACGCTCAATCAGGTGATAGAGAATTGGATGTCACTTAGCCATTGCCTTTCGAGTCTGTTGGTGAAACTTTGTTCCTGGAGCGAGTCAGTAGGTTGCTGAAGGTTCGCAGAAAATTGCGCACCCAAACTCTCCTTCTTCCCACCTACAGCACGATCTAAAGTCTCCATCTCATAAAATGACCCAACTGCACGCTTCCGGATGTTTACTTTCAAGTCATGCATTCTAAGCAGCAACTTGACAAAGTTTGCCGGCAATCCAGAGAGCTGGGGAAATGTGTGCCGCAGATTAAGCGATGCATACAGTGCATCTGCACGGTCACTGAGCTCCATGTGGGTGTCCTCCATCTCATCAAGATGACACAACGTCTCCACAGATGCACCTGAGGTTCTAATTGACTTCTTCACATCCAGAATGGCGGTCTCGACAGACACGATCTGATTCTGGAGAGTAATCACTTTGTCCAGATCTTTACGGAACAGCGCAGATGCCTCTGTACGCACACATCAGAGCCAAAAAAAAGACGAGGTATATTTGCCTACTGATGTTTCGGCTACTCTGCGCCGCTTTTTGTGCCCTCCACTGAGATCGTAGCTCTCTCTCTGACACACGACAGGCATGTAATGTCTTGATGCTCTGTCGGTACTTGGGGAGAAGATTGGCCTGCTGGCAATCCAACCAATCCCCGAGCTTCTCAGCGCCCTCCTGATTCACGAATGCGGTGTATTCATCTAGCATCCAGATACGACGAGATTGCTGTTTGGAACTAGTCAGAAACCATCATCTTGCATGCACAAAAGAGAGCATACCCATTGTTGCCGGGTCAAATTAATCAGTTTCCGGACCCGCAACCAAAAGCGTTCAACACCTTCCATGTCAGACAGGCCCATTCCGACAAAGAATCTTGGACTATACACCAGCTGACAATCCCATTCGTGTCCAAATGAATGCATGATGTTGATCACAAATGTGATTCGCTCCCGAAGAGTTGGAGAAAGCAGTGGGTACTGCACAGATGCATCAGCATTGAGACTTGACTGTTGTAAAGACAAACCAAGTGGCACGAATGATCCATCTGACATCCAATATCGTAGGCCTGTAAGATTGTTGCCACTGGTGGAAGAAGAGATGCGACTTTGTCCAAAAGAGCAACCAGATAACACTGCTGCTCTCCTGGGGTATCAATGTTTGCCAGAAACAACACCTGTGAGTGGCGACAGGTGAGAACAAAGGCACCAGTTGAATCAAAGTGCTTTGGATCAGCCTTCTGCTTGCTCTCGTTGGCAGCATCAAATGAACTCTGACATGAGTCGAGAGCAGCCTGAGGAATGGCAGGTTTGAATTTGCGAGGCGGCTTGGCTCTTGCAGCAGTGATGCGCGCACGAGTAGTTTTCATCTCTGCGTCACTCAGGAAGTATGCTGGGGAGAAGGGAATGGGACCATCTCCAGAGGAGCAAAGATGTCGTAGGCTGAAACACCCATCTCCTCCCAGCTGCACATCACCACCTCTGCCAAACGTTCAGAGAAGTTTATGGCCATGAGAAAATGCACTCACTCGCTCAGCGATCTTCCCCATTCCTCCAGTGCAAAGCAGGCAGGACACCGTTCTCATAATACACGATTGGCACGTCCTTTGGTCAAATGTGTCAATGCAGATGGGTCCTCAGACACGTGGCCAGCATCCAAGGCTGGTGCCTGCTCCGCTCCGCCAGACGGCGCAGACTCCACACCTCCAAATTCTGCATCAAGCTCAGCTGCCAATGGCATCTCAGCATTTTCAAGCTCAGCTCGTCTCTCAGCTGCCACTGCAGATGGGTCGGTATCAACATCAATCCACTGGGCTTTGAACTAACCTTTTTCCTCCACTGCTATGACATCTTCTGTTGCTCTCAGACACACTTCAAGTCGCTTCTCCAACCGCGAACAAACCAGAGATGAGTAGAGAACAGCATGTGACAGCACGTTGCGGAAGGGATCATCAATGTGTTCTACAGCTGTCTGCAATGTTTCTAGTAAGAGCCAAAAGAAATGGTACTATTGAGTGCTCTTACCGAATCAAATCCCAGCTCAAATCCCCGACGCCGATATACTGTAGCCAAGGAGGCAGCTAGGGCTGTGATTGCATCGGCAGATCGCTCGAAGTAGGCTCGGTACAAGTCCAAAACGTCGAGAGAAACTCCTATCCGTGGCTTGACAGGAGTTCCCGGAAATACCCCATTCTCCAAGAGCAGCACGGGCAGGCATTTGCATCGGCACAGACGGATCTGCACCCGACTGATATCTGTCGAGAGTCAGGTTCACTGGTCACTATGGAGCGGGAAAATGTTCACGGGTGGGATATAGACAGCTTATTGACACAGAATTTATGCCAATAATGCATTGCGAGCATACAGCATCAAGCGAAGAACCAATTGTTGGTCGAACTGCTCCATGGTATGCACAATGAAAATCGAGAAACACAGATTCCAACTTGGGCAAAAGAGTTTCCCAATTGTCTGCAGCCTGTACAGCACGCTCATTGACTGCAGGCATTGGCTCATCAAGATTTCCATTTGAGACCAAAGGCTGAACAGATGCATCTTCTGAGTGCTGGCTAGGATCCCCAGAATGATCAGGAAGTGTCTGTGGCGGCTCAAGAGGCTCGGAGAAGTAGGGATTATCCTCTTCTAGTGTCTGGGAAGGGCTGGGAATTGAGGGGAGTGGTTTCCTGGCAAGCAGTGCATTAAGCCGTGCTTGCAGATGCGCCGCCTGAGTGCGCTTATGTGGGTGTATGTCAACCACCTCCCTAGCAGCCTTCCGTTTCATGGGGCTGGTGCTAGGTACACCAAAGGGCAGCTGAGCAGTGGCGCGCTTGCGAGAAGCCATTGAGGTTTTGAAGAGAGGAATATAACAGTAAAATTGATGGCAAGCTACCGGATTAGGAAGGTACTAGAAGCTCACGTCACTATATTGATCGCAGAAGCGCAGACCCATCCGGACATGACGGGGCCTGTTAGGCCCCGATTTTGACCACTTCCGAGGGCCTTAGAGGGGGGGGTGTCATCTGTAACAGATGCACCTGAGGTGAGTGTCATATGCTTGATCGCTCAATCGGCCGACGTTTACGGAATCGGTTGCCAAAACCTCAGACGGTGTCCCCATGCAATATATGCGGGAAACACCACCATGTGACTTATTACAGTGGTGAGCTCACGCGCTATACGGCCGACGCGCTAAATAGGATAGATCACAATTTCGAACAGGTAGTTATGGTTTGCATTGTGATAGATACAGTCCAAGACAGTAGCGACGTAGCGAGAGATGCATCGTCACTAGCAAGGACACGGAAAAGTGTGACCAGCTGGGCTTCAATGAACGGACAGATAGTCCGTCAGAGACAGACCCTTGAGACCATCATGGCTCATTAGCTGGTGCCGTGGAGGGCTGTAGACTAATGTAAGCGTTTGTGACACTGACCGAATAAATGGCTTACCTGGTGCCCATCACACGACCGTAAACAACTCCGTATCCGTCCCCCCATCGACCCGACCCCTCACGCAAAGTAGCCGACCCGGTCAAGAGACGATGAGTTCTCAGACACGGGCCGCGAGTCGATGGAAACGACACTACTGCGCTTCCGCCGCCGGGGGATGTTGTTCACGGTCGGGCCGAGCGCTCCCTTGGGTTTGGGAGCGACCGGGAAGACGGCGGAGAACGAGATCCACAGCGACACCCCTCGACGGTCTCGAAGGGTGCTTGTGATGCTCGACGAGCAGTCGGATGAGACACTCGAGGTCGAGGAGGACGGAGCAATGGACTCGGGGAGATCATAAGTGGTGGTGTGCGACATGGTAATGCTCGTAGCAGATGAGAACGACGGATTCAGAGAGCGAGAGAAGGACTCACTGATGCAGAGTAGATGGTAGGTAGTGGTGGTTTGTGTTAAACAGTTAAAGCAGTGGATAGGCGCCCTCTGTCGCCTGTGCCCGCCTTATATGTTGAAAGTCGGAGATAGGGGGTGAGACATTTTACATCCGCGCTCGCAGCTGAGACATCCCCAGTACCGGAGATCCGCAAAGCGTGATGGTAGCTGAACGAGACAGGTCTAGGAAGCAAGTACGATGGATGCGGACGCCATAGTCCCGAGCAGAATCAGGATGGTCGTGGCTACACAAGCCAAGGATGCTAGTCGAGGGCGCAAGAGCTTGTTTATGCCGCGCGGATCCCGTGAAGCTCCATGGAAGCAAACCGGCCCCTCTCCACGCACTCCGGACATTCAACTGAGAGCGAGCGCGCTGGCACTTTCGATGACGGTGAGAAGAACGCCCGAAAAAGGAAACTGTTGTGCTAACCTACACGCACTCAAGCGTCGACACGTCTTCTTTCTTGCGCTCACAGCTGCTGTTTTCAGAATCTCTCCAATCCCTGCGACATTCAAAACCAGCTCCTTGTCGAATAATTCCTTTGCGATATGACCCTCCGTCCTCAGCCCAAGCTCATTGCTGAATCATCTTCGCTCCTTCTCAACGACACTGACAAGTGACTGTCGCTACGCTGGAGGGCAAGACTTGGATCTCGGCAACTGGTCATACATGTTGGATCGCCGTGTATCGAACATCAATACGCCTGGGCCCCTCTCTGACTCCCCGCGCATCGAGAGAGAGGTGGCGATCAGAATGATTTTCGGTCATGGGCATACACAAGCGCTCATCAACAAGGGCGCGCTTTGATGCTCCAAGCTCGATCCATTGATGGCTGATGCGCGCCACTCGCCAACACTTGCCATAAAAGGCAACTTTCTAAGCGGATTGGTTCAGAAACTGTGTCTCGATTTCCTGAAGCTACGCATAATGCATTGTCAAGGGCTGACTGGGTCGACTATAAGTAGTGGTGCGCATTTCATAGAATGTCGTTGCACCTCAAGAACCTCAAGAACACCTCTGCTCACCCCAAGCTCACTCACAAGCACTATGCTGTCTCCCATTTTCCGTCTCATTCCTTACCTTCTTCCTTCGCCCGCCACACGGGGCTCGGCAGGCAAGAAAGCCTGCCGCGGCCACCAGAGCTTTCGGCTCGGGGGCCAACACTCCTTTGCGCGGAAGCAAAAACTCCTGTCCACCCGCACTCGGTCTTCGGGCGTGTCCGCTGCGCGCTCGAGCGCGTCATCCCTCGACAGCCATGCCACCCAGGAGGTGGCCGCGCCCACTCCAGCCGCTGCTCCTGCTGCCGCTCCTGCCGCTCCTACCCCCTCCCCTGCGCCCGCGCCCGTCGTCCCAGCCCCGCTGACACCGGCCCAATCTACTCAAGCTGAGCGTGCACGACATGTTTTCCTCTTGTCGGAGCTCGGACGGCTGCAGATGATGCAGTTCAAGGAGCGCGCCTTCCATCCGGTCCCTCTCGCCATGAGCTCCTTCGCCTTGCAGCCTCAATCTTCAAGGCGGAGCAAGCCGAGCCCTTTCTTCCACACACCCTCGTCGCTTCCGCGCAAGTGGTCAATAGCCGCTCGGTCGGCTGTGCGGCAACTGCAGACCGTCGCCAGATCCAGTGCCGCGCTCCCTGATGGTCCGACTTCCCCGTGGGCTTCTCACCAGCGTCAGTGGACCGGCATCAAGGCCATGCTGCGCCGCCCATACAGCTCTAATCTCAGCGAGATATCTTTCCCTTGGCCCGTCTACGGGTTCCACGTCTCCCCCGAGAACATCTTTATGTTCATCCTGGGTGTCAAGACCCGGTATGAGATGGCGCGGATCCCGATCCATCTCTACCGCCGACTCGTCGGGGAGCGGAACAATTGGTTGATGCTTTGCAATTCCCGCCGCTTCTCCGATCCCACTGTTCTCTCGCATTTCGCTCTGGTCATCGACGCGATCGAATTTGCCATGTCTCTCTACCAACCTTGCTAGGCATCCAGTTCGGGTATATGTCTTAGAATACTGTAGTATGGTTTATGGGTATGGCTTTATGTCCCTTACGATCGATCTTTTATTCTTAAACTACCGATGTTGTCTGTAGCACTCCTGCACGCGACAATCAACGTTCAATTACTTACATTGCGCAGAAAGAGCGTAAGTCCTGGCGTCTTACACACGGAGCTAGCGATACAACAAGCTCATCGAGAATTACATGTCGTCCTTCAATCCTCCAGGAAGAAGTAGTTGCCGGAAGCTGTGACAAGGGATAAGCATGAGGTGGACACGGACTGGACGATCAAGCTTACCCTTCTGCTCACGGTCCTTGACACTGTTCATCTTGTTTACTCGCGGACGGTAATTCGTGGGGTCACGTCGGAAAGTGATCTCCAACGATGCCAGGAATCGATTCATTCCAGACAACAGCGTTTGTGGTCTGAGACAATTGATAAGATGCCATCAATCATGATTCAGCGGTGCGCTTACGGGGTGGCGGTGGCTGAAACTGCAGGCTGGCCCTCGAAGACGATGACACGATCGGCGAGATAGGTGGCCATGATGAAATCGTGCTCGATGACGAACGCCGTCTTTTTGGCATGCAGGATGAATCGCTTGATGACCTTGCTGGCGATAATACGCTGCTCGGAATCCAGGAAAGAACTTGGCTCATCCAAGAGATAAACCGACACATTCGGCTTGCCTGGTCCCGGTAAGTTGACATACGCCCTCGCGAAAGATATACACACCGAGTGCGAGCACGATAGCAACACGCTGCAACTCTCCTCCCGACAACGTCTTCACCTCCTGATCCATCAAGTTCTCCAGATTCATTGGCTTCAGCACATCAGTCTGGAACTGCGGGTGCATGAAAGCAGCCTTGATCTGCTTGAGCAGCAACATCCGCACAGTGCCCGCAAATTTGGGGGAGATCGTCTGCGGCTTGAGCGACACCCGCAGGTCCTGCTTGTCCGTCTCCTCGTCTGGCGTGTCACCAGCCAGCAAGCGCACGAACGTTGTCTTCCCCGTCCCGTTCTCGCCCAACATGACAATGATTTCCGAGTCCGAGAACGAACCGGACTCAACCGTCAGCTTGAAGTTGCCTAGCGTCTTGGTCATCGCAGGGTACGAGTAGTGTTGGGACTTCTCCACGATCAGCTCCTCGGCCGTCTCTACCATTCTGAACGAAAGCGATTCCTCTCGGAATCGCAAGTTTTCGGTCGGGATGAAACCATCCAGGAAGATGTTGATGCCTTCTCGCACGGACGATGGCATCGTCACGACACCGTACATCGAGGGTTTGCCGTACAGACAGCAGATAAAGTCGGATAAGTAGTCCAGCACGGACAGATCGTGCTCGACAGCGACGACATAGCAGTCAGGGTGGAGGAGGGCACGGATGACTTCGGCAGCTCGTAGCCGCTGCTTGATGTCCAGGTAACTAGAGGGCTCGTCGAACATGTATCTGAAGCCAGTCAGTGATTGCGGCGACGGTCAGAAGGCCACATCGACGCACACGTCGGCTTGCTGAACACAGGTCATGGCGATCGCAAATCGCTGCAGCTCTCCACCAGACAACTCCGAGATGTCACGCGTCAGAACCTTGTTCAATTCCAACACATCGCACATCTCAGCCTTGTTATCTCGCTCCATCTTCGAGTCCAACATCTGAGACACCGTCATTTTGCCCTTGATCGCACGAGGGATGTGGTCCACATATTGCGGCTTGATGAGCGCCTTCAAGTTATCCTCGAGGACTTTGGTGAAGTAGTTCTGCAGCTCGGAGCCACGGAAGTATTTGAGGATGTCTTGCCAGTCCGGAGGGTCCTAGTAGCAGCCAGATCAGTGGCAAATTCCACCACAGCAGATGAATCTGCACGCACATCGTACTTTCCGAGATTGGGCTTCAGTTTCCCCGCGAGGATCTTCAGCGCCGTGCTCTTTCCAATACCGTTCGTCCCAACGAGACCCAGAACCTGACCAGGTCGTGGTGTTGGCAGCCGATGTAGCTTGAACGAGTTGGCGGTGTACCGGTGGGTCACTTGGGACTCCAGATTGGTCGGTAGATTGATGATTGTAATGGCTTCGAATGGGCACCTGAAAGATACCATGAGCATCGACAACAGCCCCGAATTCCAGCCCGATCGACGCACTTCTTCACACAGATACCACAACCGATGCACAAAAACTCGGAGATGAAAGCGATTTTATCCGTCGATTTCACTTCAATGCACAGTTTCCCTAGCGAACGCGACATTTGAGTACCCCCACAGAGACGGCCGATTCTGCGGCAGACGACGACGAACCCATTCTCACCACAGGGCACGACTGCGACGGCGTCAATTTTTTGTGATCCAATGAAAATCGGCGCATTTGGAACGCACTTTTTTGCATTCTTGCGCGCATCGCTTAGGTTTGCATCGGTTGGAGTCGACGATAGCAATACGCGTAATCTTGTCGGCCATGATGGAGAGGCCGCAATACGCGACGGTGTAGAGGAAAGCGAGTGCGGCTCCGAATCACGGCAAACAGATGACAACTCAATCTACTCATCGATTCGGGTTTCCATCGCGTCCGCAAAGCCTTGCGGCGGCTCCGCACTCCTTCTAAGTCTCCCAAGCATACAAAAACTCATGCATCCCATCTGTGCGCAGCAAGAAGCACAAAGACTTAGTTCTGGACGCGATTCGAACGGTCGGTTGGACGGTTAACCGGCTGCTGACCAGACTATATTTTGAATTCGTCATCTCCGGCTGTTCTATCACGTTCTTGTCCAATTACTTATGTCTCTCCTCAGAAATGCAGGTGTGTCTCGTGGCTCATACACGCTTTCACGCCCATCCATCTCTTCCTCAAAGGTCTACTGGAGTGCTTTCACATCTCCCGCGCACTCTTCGGGCTCGATTCTTGCGTCGTGGTCTCAGCCAGATACGTACACGAGAGTGGCAGCCAGTTGAAATTGACGAGAGAGATCCTGTTCCCCGCTCTCGGTGCCACCGTTCGCGCTCATCCTATCCTATCTGCACGGGTCAAAGACGAGGATTCGAAACAACCGTATTTCGTCCGCCTGGACTCTGTGGACCTTGCGTCCGTAGTCCGGTTTCTTGATACAGCTGATCTAGAGGTGGCCATACAAGCTCAACTTTCCGCACCGTTCGACACCAGCGCAGAGCTCCCTCTTTGGCGCGTCACTGTTTTGAGTGACAACACTGTACTGTTCGCATACCACCATGGGATAGGAGATGGGCTCAGTGGAGTTGCGTTCCACCACTCACTTTATGCAGCGTTGCAAGCACCGGATCTATCCCCAACGGAAGTTGTCGTTCCCGATGATCTTCCAGTCGTACCTGCGATAGACGTTGCGCTAGACGTTCGCCCGTCTCTTCTCACCATCATTCGCACGGTCATCTCGCTCTTCATCCCGGATTCCTGGCGGACTGCGTACACTGCCTGGACCGCAAACCCTGTCCCCGCTGACCCCGAACTCAGTCCACGTGTCAAGATCTTCGTGCTTCCACCATCCGAAATGGCCGGGTTTTCAAAAGTCTGTCGAGCGAACTGTGCCACCGTAACGTCGGCATTCTATATCCTGGCAGTGGCAATCTTGTCACGCCACATCCCACCCGAATCCACATACAAAACGATCGGTGCTGCAGTCGCAATGTCCCTCCGAGGCCTCACCGACACCCCTGCAGGAGCGATCTGCGACTACGCGACCGGTCAATCGACCTTCCCGCCTGTCGATCCCGCGTTCAAGTGGTCTCGTGCTGCGGAGTACGCCAAAGATCTCCAGGCGGCCCGCGTGAGCGGTAAAGAAAGGATCGGTCTGCTCGCCCTCTTGAGAGGAGACTTGCAGCCGTATTTCCGGGCTCAGCTGGGCAAGAAACGGACGGCCGCCTTCGAGCTCTCGAATACCGGGAGAGTCAAGTTCGAGGGTCAAGGCACGTGGCAGGTTGCGGATGTGACATTTGCCCAATGCGACTTGATCTACGGAGCCGCGCTGAAAGTGAACGTCGTCGGGGACCCGACCGGGGCTGTCAGAATAGCATTGACCTGGAACGAGGACGCCATCGACGAGGGCCTAGTAGAAACATTTGCGCGCGAGTTCCAAGATGGTGTCCGTGCTTTATTGCCGTAGATCGAAACCAACTGATGTGGTTGACTCCTCGAAAATCAACTCAGCGCCGTCGCCCTGTCGGCCCAAACTGACCAAAAGGCAGGTATAGTCCTAGGAAACGCGTTGAAACTTGAAGGCGAATCTCGACCCAGTACCAGCCTGGTTTGCCATGACGGCGGAGAACGAGATCCACAATGACACTCCTCGACGGTCTCGAAGAGTACTTATGCTGCTCGACACGCAGTCGGATGAGATACTAGAGGTCGAGGAGGACGGAGCCATGGACTCGGGGAGATCGTAAGTGGTAGTGGGTGATAGGAGGCGAGCAGTTTGCATCCGCAATCAGAGACAGGGCATCCGTGGATTCACAGTGCCGGGGCACTCCCTTGCTGAATTTCCGGATAGTCCGGTCACAGAAAAGTATAGGGAGGTTGTAACAGACCACAATTGTAATATAATGGTCCGTCGTTGCAATCGAGATAAGAGAAGGGACTGACGGTGCCTTCGGTTTGGTATATGCTGGCTCGTGGTCATTGCGTTCATGGTATTGTCATCTACTAACACGGTGCAGAGTGTAGCTGGCTCGACATGCCCTCCCTAGATCGCAGGGACAGGCTCGATGCGACGATAGAACAAAAGGTACGGTTGGTCCGACTCCCCATCCTTGCCCTTTTCTTCCCAATATCCTTTGTTGGCACCCGTGTCGTCTTGGTAGGCCACATGTTGAGCGGCATCGATATTGAAAGTTGTTTGCTGTGTGGGACGGTGAGCTCCAAGTTTGCCAAATGTAACACAGCCCGTACCAAAGCAGTAGAGTCGCCGATCTTCGAAATTAAATCGTCGTCACATTTGAACCAAATGTCGTCTCTTCGCACGTATGCAACATCTGCCCCAAAACGGGTGAGCAAATAGTCGGAAGACACGAGCACATGGCGCACAATGTCCGCTATCAACCGTCGTTCCCCGATGGCAGACCACCGCGTACAGTTCGTACGAGACGTCGCCTCGTCTGTTTCCTGTGGCAGACGTTATGGGCAATACCAGGGTCTCGGTCGTCCCGTCAGCATTGAAGAGGTTGACCGGAGCATGTGTCTTCCGGGGAGTTTGAGGCTTGGAATTCCGCAAAGCATCTACCGTGCGAGATTTGGCATCTGCGTACTCTTTTTGCAAATCTTTCATCTCTTTAGAATCATCAAGCTTAGAGAGATCCGCCCCAAAGAAGGCGGCCGCGGCTTTATCCTTCTCGTATTGTACCTTCATCTTCGGTCGCAGATTGTTCCTCAATTGTACGAGTTCATGCTCGCCCTGTGCAAGTCCAGCGGCCAACTCAGTTCGGTCGGCCACGATCTGCCGCAAGATAGCAAGGGGAACCCCATCCGTGATTTGGTTGTTGCCGTAATGTATATTGAGCGCCCGATTGAGATGGACGGCTAGAATCGGCGGACCAGGATGCTTTGTGATTTCGCGTTGTACTGTCACACCAGTGTAGCACCTTGAGGGCATAGGACATGCATAACTGGCGACCTGAGTTGGCGAGGACAGGCGACATCACGAGCGGGAGAACACACCTGAGCAACTCCAGCGGCCGAGCGGCGAATGCAGCTTTCACGAGTTCCTCCAACGGCTTTTCGACCAAGTCGAGATGTAGTCGCAGCACATAATCTGGATCAACCTTTCCTTTCTGTTGTATGCTTCGGTGAGCAACTGAGGTATGTCTCCCGATACGCACTGACCTGGCCCGAACATGTACCACCAGTGCAGGTGAAAACCTCCTTGATATCGAGTTGCAGCAGCTTCATCTCAGCCCCTGGTACATCGAAGGCCGTCCCTAGAAGCACATCCAGCATCTGCAACGGGTCCTCTTGTTTCCCACGTTCCAAGTCCAACGTTTCTTTTCGCAATTTTTCGCGAGTGCGAGTGCGGGTCTCTCTCCATTTGCGCTCTGGTTCACTGATAGTCGCAGGTGGCAACCCGTTGAGCTTTCTGGCCGCTTCTGTTTTCCGCTCGCCGGCCTCCTCTGTTTTGATCTTCGTAGGAGTAAGACAAGAGATACAAAGCGAAAAAATGAGAGAACTTACTTTCTGTAGCTCTTCTTGGGTCCAAACAAGATGCTCCAGCGATAGTCCCGTCTTGGGAGGTCCATTGACATCCTTAAGCGCTTGAACAAATTTAGTTGGAGCCCAGGTCGCTTCATAATTGTCTGCGACAAGTTTCTCGAGTTCATCAAGCTGCTCGGGCGTGATGGTGGCTGCAAGCGATTGGATCAACGCATTAGCATAGCAGGTATTGCCGACATTGATCAGCTTGTTTGGACCGGGGTCTGTTGCGTTCGCCACGTGATCTGGGTCGTCTATGCGCTCAAGGTTACTCCCGTTCGATCCACTGCCCTTCAAGTCGAGTCCTGGGTCGCCAGGCTTTCCATCCATATGCATCAGAGGGAAGTACGTGCCTCAAAGCGAAACTCAGAATTCCATCCTCTCAGCCTGAATGGAATTGTGCTTTGACTCACCAAAGTTGCGTTTCGCAGCAGTTTGCAACCGACCAATCGCTGGTTTTTCCTCTCCCTCGCCGTGCAGGAAGCTAAGCAATGCCCATATCGCTCTTCCAGCTTCATATCGGTCATGAGCATACAGAAGATCAAATTCCCTCGTTTGTTTGAATTCGACTGATCCTTCTTTGAGACATTCCAGTGTTGCTGCTTTCTCCAAGTAGTCAGCGGTGACATCGATCCTGCTGAAGCTGATATATGTGTGGCGAATGTGGATAGTGAATCCCTGAAGCAACGGTGAATATATCAGGTGAACGATTTCAGAGACACTTACTTGCTGATGCTGCCACTCCCCGATCTCCTTCAAAATAGTCAGCTCCACGTTACAATACTTAGAAGAGAAAAGGTCGTACCCCGATCCGCTTCGCATTGTAGGGCTTCGATAGTGGCACTCGTGGCCTCGAATTTTTCCTAGTCTCAATCTCCATCTCGCCACTAGGCTCGTCTTGAGCCTGAGCCGTGTCGGCATCCTCACAGTCTAGTCCCTCTTTCTCCAGAAAATCGACGTTTCTCGGGGTGACGACATCGTTTCCGTGTGCCAGATGCGCATCACGAGATAATTCCTGACGGTACAGCCAAGCTTTCTCTTGGCCCGCGGCCGACATCGTTTTCGCGAGATCTGCAGCCATCTTCCGTTTTTCAGCATCAGGAAGCGCATCGAAGAGAGCCTTCTCCAATTTGTCGCGCTCCTTCTCACGGCGTTCGTAGTCGTTGCGGTAGTGTAAGTTGACGTAGATCCCAGTGAGCATCTCAGCGAACTGTTGCGAAATGACTTTGAGCGCAGCACGAGAGATGTGATTCTGTAGTCAAGTTGAGCGTCGGTTGAGATTTTTCGAATACAGAGCTGCTGACCGTCTCCAAAACCGCCTCAGGCTGATCGGTCCCCATGAATTGTGGGTCATCTGCGCTGCCGGACCGATCGACAGCGTATTGACGTTTGAAAAAGGCTCGTTCCTTCTTGAGTTGTTTCGGTCGATTTTTCTGCTGACAGTGAATGGCTAGCGAGGGAAAACAAAATCCGCGCCAGGTACCTGAACATTCATCGCCTTGAGGCGTTTCGCCTACACAACTTCAGTAGGATTCCGACATTCGAATCAGAGACATACCTCATAGCGAACGACGGGGATCTTCGAGAATCGATTACTGCCAGAAGTTTTACCGGCACGACCAAGATACATGTACCCGTCGTCGGTCGAGGAAAAATGAATACGTTTGCTACCTGAGAAGACATTACGACTGATCGATGACGAGTTCTGAGACTTACTGCCGGGATCCTCCCCCTCCTCTTCGATATCTGAAACGTGATCCAACGGATCTGCAACGTCTTCCTCCTCGAGTTCCGCTGTCAGCCTATTCCGTTCCGCCTGGTAAGAAAGATCGTTCAGATCTAAGATAAAAATGCCGGGAGGGACAAACTGACAGTGATGTCGACAGGATTTGAGTTCCTGCGTGCCTTCTCCTTACGCTTCCGCTCCCTTTCTTCCTCCTCCGCTTTGCGTTTCAAAAATCTCTTATAGTCGCCTGGGGAGCATGCAAAAGAGGACCCGAGCTTGAGCTCTGCTCCAGTGCTACAGTAACAGCAATCAGTAAAAGGAATTGTCATCTGTAGTGAAAATTTTACCTGCGCAGCCAATCTGCACCCTGCTTTTGTCTCGAAAAGAACTGGAGGATGACATCCATCAACCGGAAGAGCAGCTCCTGACTGGCGCGTTCGCCCTTATCTTCTTCTGATTCATTTGACAAGCTCTTCCCATTGTCCCAGGAGACGCCGTCCAAAACGTGCTCGTAGTTTTCAGCCAGGCGTCGGGTACGGAGATCGCGCAGGGCGGTAAAAACGGACACGAAGGGGTTCGATAGAAAGTCGGACATCGGTTTGCGCATAACCGTTGTGGCACCGTCGATATTGTCGAGAAGATAATGTGGATCGTCCCGGTCCAGCTGCATCAAGCGAAGCATGGCCACCAGCTCGGGCTGCACACCCTCAGTATGCTTGGTCAACGAGACTGAGCCCAAATCTGTAGAGCTAGCAGCCACCAGATTGAGGAGCATCTCTGAGCAATCTGGGGGCGGGACTCAGCCTTTCGCCGATGCATGCAAGCGTTCGCCATAGACGCACCTGGAGTCGCATTGACCTTGTCCCAGCCGGGAATCACATCCTTTGGCTCCAAACCCAACCGGGGGACGACACGGAACGCGAGTAAAGCGCGGACATCTATGGTGGACCCACTCGTTCCCAACACCTTCCCTTTGATATCCAGACCGTCGTAGAAACTGACATAATGAGGATGATCTTTGTCGTTGTACCAGTTGCGGAACCCCTGGGTGGTGCTAGGCACGTCGATCTGTTCACCGGACACGATAGTCGCCTTCGGAGGTCTCCCTCTCCCTCTTTTCACCTCGGCTGAGGACGCAGGTGGGAGAGTCTTCTCCTCCTCGATGTTGGATGTCGCCGCGCCTCCAGTGGCTGATTTAGTATCTTCAATATTCATCGCGTCGGTAGGGGAGGTGAGAGGAGAATGCTCACCACTGGCGTGCCTATAAGTACAAAGCCGACAGGCCAAACATTGTTCGTACCTTTCGCCGGTCCGTACGCGATGTCAGACAAATGCGCTTCAAGCCAGCCGCCGAACATGAAGAATGCACTCAGAAATGACATTCTGTAAAGCTCTACGTCGTGAGATCATTCCCCAGATGGGGCTACGAACTCGCGCAGTGAGCTGAGGGCTGATGAGATAATTGAATATGTAGTGGGATTGTTGATCGAAGAGAATGACTTACATAATCCAAACTCGCCGTTCAAACGTTCAAACTCGAATCGAGTTTATAGATACTAGCTATAGTCAAGTCAAGTAAGTTTCTCAACACACCTAGAGCGAATTACGGTAACCGAACCAATGCCAAAATGCCGATAATATTACCGATTATCCCGAAAACTCGAGACTAGTAGTCCCCCCGGCCCGCCAATAAGCGGAAACGCCCTCACGTGTTCGCGAAGCGCGCCAACGCTTGTCGATGCTAATACCCCGCAGAATACAGGGCTCGTAGTGACGCGAGATGAATCAACTGCCGACCTCAGACCTCGACGCCTGCACATTCAGAGATCAGCACAATAATCTGCCTTGACTTCACTTGGACCTCGAGCCAAGTGCAGGGGCAAGTCCTTGCACAATATCCTCTCTCCCCGTTTTCGTTGGTCTTGATCTGGAGTATGTGCGATGATAGCAGTGCTGGGGATGGCATTACGTGGGGAGCGGATACTTTGGAGCATAAACGGATGTCTCAGATGTCTCCGTTATCATACAGCGACTCAAAGTCTCAGCGTGCGGCGCAATGCTTTTGATTCTACCTAAACAGTAATGGGACCCTACGCGGTTTATCCCGATTCATATGTGAGAGAACGAGAACAGGGTAATTTCTTAAAATAAGGCCGTTCGTATTTATGGTGTTTTGATTCGAGCAACATTTGTGCATGAGCCACGAAGCGCTGCGTAACAAGGAGTATACGAATACATCCTTCACAAGCACTCTATTTTGGGACGCGCAGCGGCTTCCCAGTCTGAGCTTTCCAAAATCCCATTGGATATGTTGGAATGAAGAAGCGTCAACGCAAGTTGGCACCTAGTCATAGCCTGATGTCGTGGAGGGCTATAGACTAATCTCAGGGTTTGTGACATCGACCGGATAGATGGCTTACCTGGTGCCCAGTACACGACCGCATACAACTCCATATCCGTCCCCCCATCGACCCGACCCCTCACGCAAAGTAGCCGACCCGGTCAAGAGATGATGAGTTGTCAGACACGGGCCGCGAGTCGATGGAAACGACACTACTGCGCTTTCGCCGCCGGGGGATGTTGTTCACGGTCGGGCCGAGCGCTCCCTTGGGTTTGGGAGCGACGGGGAAGACGGCGGAGAACGATATCCACAGCGACACCCCTCGACGGTCTCGAAGGGTGCTTGTGCTGCTCGACGAGCAGTCGGATGAGACACTCGAGGTCGAGGAGGACGGAGCGATGGACTCGGGGAGATCATAAGTGGTAATGTGCGACATGGTAATGCTAGAAGCAGATGAGAACGATGCGTTCAGAGAGCGAGAGAAGGACTCACTGATGCAGAGTAGATGGTGGGTAGTGATGGTTTGTGTTAAACAGTTAAAGCAATGGATAGGCGCTCTCGGTCGCCTGCGCCCCCCTTATATGTAGAAACCGGGAGATAGGAGGCGAGACATTTTACATCCGCACTCGCAGCTGAGACATCCTCCGCTGTTGTCCTAAGCTTGGCAGTGTTCAGCCCATCCGACACATAGTGAGACAACTGTCGCAAAGCTACCCGCTTCTTGTTTTTGTTCGGTCACTTGGGGAGCAACTGAGTGGGAGCGACATAGATTGATCAGGGCCACAGTTCTGCAGTCTTCGGAGATGAGACCAACGAAGTTGGCGGATTGCTAGAGATTCGTGTTGTCTGGAAAGAAGCATGTCTCGGTGAAGTGCGCACAGCGAGGGAGCAGGTTTGGACAGTATAGTCAGGAGAACTCGGCGGTTATGTCATGACTCATGGGACAATGGATCAAGAAGCAGCGGTCGATCAATTTGGTTCCGCGGGTCTAAGTTCCAATAATCGACAGATTCGACACCTGTTCAGAAACTTCGACCCTTCAAGTGCCCAATCTCGGTCTTCGTTTCCTTTGATTATGATAGTCTTAGAAAAGCCCTGGGAGCAGCGAAAGATTGTATAGAATTCAGCTCGAGTACTCAAGCTCAAAAATTAGGAAAATAGCCGATCAATCAAGCTGCAAATATCCCTTGTCAATTCCGTGCAGCTGTGGAATAGGTGAAAATCAAAATCTGGCAAAATCTGGATATCCTAAGCCAGAAACGCGCTCCTGAAGCCCAAGATCATTGATTTCTGCTGCGGTATCGGCCAATATGAAGTACCCATATATATCGTTACTCATTATCAAAGCCCTCACCAGTCTGGATTCTCAAACAGGCGGCTCGATCCTAGAGCAGCATTGGTCAGAAATCGCTGCGTATTGATACAAGCTGTTAGCCTGAGATTACTTATCGAAGCGTACCCAATTGTCGCCACGAATGTACAAGGACACAAATCATGAATGTTGCCTTCTAGCAACTAAAACTTTGCCGAGCTGAAATATGCAGCCAGGCCGACAGCCAGCAATCCTAACACGGGAACGACGAGATCCCCGGCAACACGCCAGAGGGCAGCTCGGCCTGTCGCGGTGATCCTCTGATTGAAGATCGCGCTGTCGTTCGAGTACGGATACTCGCAATCGGGGATCGGCACACCAAGGAACGGGCACAGCGATTCCCATCCGTCCTTGACATCGAACTCGAGAAGCCTCTCTCTAGGCACCAACGCGCGGACGTGGTCGTAGTGCGCAACAAAACGGGCCTGGGCGCCTTGGGCCGTCGCTTCCGGTCCGCACAGTTGCAGACCCATCTGTTTCGCCATTCCCCCAAGGTGCCGGACACCGGAATAATCAAGCTTCATGGCGAGGCCCAATGTGCGGTTTTGAGGCACCCTTGCAACGGTCGAGAGGAAAGATTTCCACCACTTTGTCGGGTCACGTAGAGTGAGGATGACTTTTGCGTCCGGATAGGCGGCGATCAGGTCCTCGGCATACATCATGGGAGGGGCGTCGGTGGTCGCCTTTCCGATGCCAGATTTCGTTAGCGAGGCAGATCGCAGTAGCTAGGTCTGTAAGATGAACGAACCTCACAGTGACCAAGGATCTCATCGAATTTCTCTCTCGAAACCAGCTTCCCCTGCTCGTATTTTGTCTGGTACACTTCCTTCCAGAGATCCGCGTCGTGGGGATTCTCAAATACCGACTCCATGTGGTAGACCTCGTCGTAGCCGAGAATTTTGAGCGCCTTGCGCAGAGCTGTGAGGATTAATGCCATCTAGCGAGATCGAGTCCGTGAGCACAAGTTAACGCACAAGATGTTCCAGTGCGCGGATATCCGAGTGCTAGCACCTTCATCCGGACAGTGCGGGCTTTTCCCCGTCTGGACCGCCATTCGGAGCGGGGAGGAACCAAACTGAGAACCTCTCCAGGGGCAGACATGGTTGAGCGGGAAACCACAGGCAGCGGCACAGCGCATGCACCAAAGGTTAAACTTGATACCTGAACCCGTGCCGGCTTGGAGGAGACGGCTCGCATGTTCCGCCGATGATTGCGTGTAAGTCTCTGACATGCAGATTCATCATATCAGGTTCGTTGCCTCAGGTTCTTGGCCTCATGAATGTGGTTCAAGAGACTTTGATGGATCCGGCAGGTTTTGACAGTTGGGAGTACGCCCCACTGAGAGTTGCCTGGCGGCAAGCAGAGAGACCTCTCTCTTTTCGGATAGACGCGGTTGATCTTGTGGTACACAACCTCATTTATGTCAAAAAGGTCAAGCCCGGGCTGAATGGGCTTACATAAGTAATCTCGCTTTGACCGATCTACGTAATGAATATGTGTCTCAAAACAGACTGTCATTTATTCTCAGGCGTTTCTCCCTGTGTGTTCCTCCACATGGCAGCCCTGGATCAAGTTCAGTCTGCACATCATTCCGTGAGCATGGAATCCCCGTCACTATACCCGGACCGGCCTCCCTGACTGTCCTCGTAATCGGAGCGTGTAGGTGCATATTCTGTCGGTGTTGCAGTTTCCTCCTCGTGCAGAGAATGTGAAGAGTGGGGCTCCTCTGGAAGATCGTCGTCTCCCAGAGATCCGAGCGTCTCGAAGAGTTCCGTCCTGTCATCCTGTGTCTGATCGAGGCTGCGGCGATAAAACAAAAGGTAAGGCACGCCGCTCTCTTTCTCTTCCCAGTGGTGCTTGGTTTCCTCGCCAATTTGATAGGGGATACAGGCGACCTCCAGCTCGGAGACCTTCGCACCCGACGTCAAGTCTCGTTCTGTTAACAGAGCTAAAGCACGCACCATCTGCTCGTTGGACATCTCCGTCACGGTCTCGTTGACGCACTTGTACCACTTATCCTCGTAAAGCGTGTAAGCCCAGTCTGTTTGTTTGCCGTGGTCATTAGAGTGGCAATCGGAACAGATAAACGGCAACGCACAGTTTCCAGACTGGACTGTCTCTCCGCGATGAGAAACTATCGCATACAGATCATAGAAAACCCGGCTTTGCGCTTTGGTGGACGTGTCGGCCATGATCAATCTGAGAGGCTTCGCGCCTAGCAGCTCGTCGAAGAGGTCCAGCGGTGCTTGTGGCTTGACCGACAAGAACATCTGTTCCCGGCGAATGACATCCTCGCCGACGGTATTGAGTTTAACTGCCAACGCTTTCCGTTTCTCTTCAAAGGGGGAGATAACTTTCATGGGAAGCGGCAGGAATTGGTCTCCCTGCTGTTTTTTTTGCGAGAGAGCCTCCAGTTCTGAGCGAGCGTCCGTTTCGAACTGCGCCAGCTCCGAGTCGGCGACAGCCAGCTTTGCGGCCACTTTCTCATGGACGCGCCGCACTTGTTTCAATTGTTCGAGCGGGAGACCATTCTGATACTGGTTGCGTCGGGCATCGATCGTCAGACTCCGAGAGATCTGCACAAGTAGTAGTTCTGGTCCTGGGGATCCGTTCAGCTTGAACATCTCCTGGGCTTGGGCGAAACAATGGTGGGGTCGGTGACACCTATCTCGTTTTCAGCATTCTTCCGATCGAGGACAAACGAGTCAGCCATACCAGAACGACGTATTGGACTCGGGATGTCTCTCCAAATATTTCTTCACTAGCGCCTCTACAGATTGCGGACTTGGAGCACCCGTCGCTAGATCCACCTGAGGTTCTAGTGATGGCTGCAATGTGAGCACGCGGGTTCCCGTGGGGTTCAATTCCTATTTGTGGAGAGCTTAACAAGCCGTTTGGTCTGTGTAAGATGTTCTTCACCTGATCGAGTCCGCAACGGGCGCACACTGTCCTAGTACCGATGTGGATTTGGAACAAAGAGTTCAAGATATTCATCTGTTCCTTGTGGCCAAAGGGATGGACGACTTCGTGATTAAACGCGGCGAAAAGTTGATGCACGAAATCTGCCGCGTCTATCTTTGCTGCTTCATCATAACCCATCCCTTTCTGAAAAATAAATCAGAGCGCGCTTCAGTTTTGCATAAAGCCCCCAAAACATACGAGAACCAGCGATCTGATGGCGACTTTCTTGGAGGTGCTGCCCGTGATCTTTTTGAGCGCCGCAACAAAAAGACCAGGTACCGAGTCTGTGGTGTTATAGCTCTCGAGCAGCTTGTCGACAGAGTCATTCGGGATGGCCGCAGCAAACGCTTGTAGAAGGGCGTTGGAGAAGCCTGTTCCGAGACGTTGTATGCCGTTCGGTCCTCCATCTCGCATACCCCCATCTGGCTCATCTCCGTCCTCACGTCCATCATGATGTTCGACAGGAAAGTATTTCTCTGTCCAATGCGTCAGGTGGATGTCATAATGACTGCAGAACCCACTCACGGAAATGTTGTTTCGCCTCAGTCTGCAACCGACCGATCATCGGCCTTTCATCTTCTTCTGCTTGGTGGAGATAGTCGATCAGACCCCAGAGAGCTCGACCAGCTTCGTATCGGTCATGCGCATAAAGCAAATCAAACTCCTTCGTTTGAAGATACTCGACCTGGTGCTTTTTGTCAAGCACAGCTTCCTTGGCAACGTCCTGGAGGTACGCCTTGGTCAACTCGACTCTACTGAAACTGATATAGGTGTGCCGAAGGTGAATCGTGAAGGCCTGAGGCAGACAATCAGCACAGTTACCCACTCGAAATTGTGGGCTTACCTCCTGGTTTCTCCAGACTTTGATTTCCTGCAGCCGAGCTTCAGTCCGCGACATAACCTGCAAGCGCAATATCTTACATGGATCTTGCCATCAAATTTGGCTGAAGGCAGCTTTTTCGACTCTTTTTTACCCTTGGCTTCTTTCTTAGTCTTCGCCTGGGTCTTATTCTTGGTCTCGGTCTCGGTCTCGGTCTCGGTCTCGGTCTCGGTCTTGATCTTGGTCTTGGTCTCTTTTTATCCTGTTTCTTATCGACAGGTTTGGTGGACAACATCTCGGTTTCAGACCCGTCATATCAGGGTCATCACAGTCGTCAACTTCCTCCGCAAAGAAGTTTGGATCTGGAGCAGCCGTCGCAGCAGCCTTCTTTCCCTTCGAGTCGAGCATCGACTTGAGACTCTTCTCTTCCTTGTTGACTTCTTCTTGGAATCCTCACTCTCTGAGGGAACCAGTCTCGCGCGGGTGTCGTAGTCGGCAGCATAGTGAAGATTGACGTATATCCCCGTTAGCATCTCTGCATACTGTTGAGCGACCAGCTTGAGCAATTCCTCCGTCATCTGTGAACCATTGTCAGAGGGGGCTCGGACAGATACCCAAAGGTCTCGACCTCTTCTCCTTCATTCACATCAATGGCCTGACTGGTTGCGGACTTGAAAAACTCCCGCTCTTTGGTCAGCTGCGCTTCGCGTTGTCGCTATCGTCGATAGTAAAGACATGGAGAGCATGTATCTTGGAGAACTCGAACTCACATAAATGGGAAGTCCCGGAAGAACTAATCGTTTCGCCTGGAAGAGATGTTGAGCAGTGCAATGGCTTGCGGGCTGCAGGTGTACCTCATATCGAACCACGGGGATCTTGGAGAAACGATTGCCACCCGACTTCTTGCCAGCCCGAGCGAGATACATGTAACCGTCATCTTTGGCAGTGAATTTGATCCGCTCGGCTGTCTGTTCTGAGTAGCTTCAGTCTGGCTGGTCTGACGCGCAAGTCCGACAACACACGATTCGTGCTGGCCTTGTCCAGGTTGGCTCTCTTGTCCCGTTCCAGTTGCTTTACCGCTTGTTTATTTGCTTCCGACTGCCCAACAATGAATTCATGAGCGCAGACTGCGAAGCTGACAGACCTCGAGGTCGTCTGGATTTGAGTTGCTGCGTTGACGAGGGCCTTCTTCCTCCATCCTTCCGTTTTCTTTAGGCTTGGGTATTCGACGGAATTCTTCTAGGTCATTCGGCGAGCATGTGAAAGAGCAGCTCAACTGTAGTTGAGCCCCGGTGCTGGCACATCGTCAAAATGATACCTGAGGCGCTTCATTGAATCACACCTTCGCAACCAGTCTTGATCCTTTGTCTTCCTCGAATAGTATACTAGCACGATGTCCATGAGACGATGGAGCAATTCCTCGCTGGCCACTTCGTTCTTGTCTTCGTCGCTCTCGCCCGTCACGCCGCTCTTCGTCGCGACTGAGGCACCGTCACGAACATCCTCGTAGTGCTCCGCCAGTCTCCGCGCGCGCAGATCTCGCAGGGAGAGAAACACTGTCAGGAAAGGGTTGGTGATGAACTGGGACATGGATTTCCGCGCAAACGTCGTGGCTCCGTCGATGTCGAGCGGCGTAGGAAAGAAAGGATCGGGTACGTCGCGCTCCAACTGCATCAGACGAATGAGATTGTGCAATTCGGGGTTCTCCGCGTTGTTTCTGCTCAGCGATACAGAGCCCAAGTCGATTGAGCTGGCTGCGCACAGCTTGTTTAACATGTCCCGACAATCGGGATCTATTATTGAACATCAGGGGTCGGATCTGGAGCAGAGCGTTCGGACAGACACACCAGTAGACACGGGTATCTTCTCCCAGGCTGGTATAACATCCCTCGGGTGAAGACCCAGCATCGGGACCACGCGGAAAGCAAGTAGCGCTTGAGCTTTGACGACGGACCCAGAGGTGGTCAGCTTCTCTTGACCTGGGAGGATGAAAGCATCATAGAAACTCAGGTTGCTCTGTGTTCCGGTTTCTGAGTACCGTGCCGTGAACTCATCAACAGTGCTCGGTATCGTGATTGTGCGCTGATCAGACCGTCTGGTGAAGGACATCGGGAAAAGGACGAGGTAGACTTTTCCTGGATTGGAGATACTTATAAATGGCGAGTAGACAACACTTTGCAGGTTGTTCGTACCTTACTCAAGGTCGCCGGTGCATAGGCGACGTCAGCTTGTCAGGCGTTCCTGTACTCCGGTGCATTCGGGATACACGCGGGTAGGTGTGGATCTGAGCATTTGAGAGCGGTGGAAACAAGTCCACAAGCCCATGGAGTAAACTGAGGGTGTTTGGGGATGCAACTATGGACTGCATACAGCCCGGCCCAAGAGTCAAATTGCACATGTCAAGATGAAGTCGTGACCATGACCGTGACGCTTCGTGTACCTCGCGCTCAGGCTGATCTCGATGTCAGCGCTTCCGAAGATAGTGATTAAGCCCAGGTCCTCCGCCGCTGTCCAGGGCACGATCTTGGCTCGTGAAGAAGAGGAAGAAGAGGAAGAAAAACTTGACAGCGTCGCGCATGAAGGAGACACAGATGCGGAGGCCGACGATGGGACCGAGGACGCGCCCACGCCCATGGAAATCGACGATCCAATTCCCACCGCTACTCCCGAAGAAGCGCCCGCAGTGGTGCCACCTGTGAAACGAGGACGGGGACGACCGCGCGGCTCCGGCAAGAAGGCATTACTCGGGCACGCGCCAGTAGGCTCTGCGGTGCCCGGAACGAGTACGCCACGTGGGCGAGGACGGGGAAGGGGACGGCCGCCTTTGCGGGCCCGGGGAATGGCGCGTGCAGCCGGTGGCGTTGGCTTTACTATCCGACTGCCCAAGCGCGACGATGAGTCTGACGAGGACGGCTCGGAGCGTGGTGCAGATGTCGATATGGGTGCGGTAGGAGAAGAGGGGCCGATTGGAGGTGGAAGGCCTTTCCGTACAATACAGGGCAAGGCGTACATCATTGAAGGCGACGAATTTATCACAGAGAATGACCCCAAGGGCGACGAAAAGATTGACCAATGGGGGAATCTACTCGGAGGTGTGTCCGCTTGTGCTTTTCCTATCTTCTCAACTAGATGTCATTTTTGTCCAGACCGTAAATTCAAGGCTGCTACTTTCGTACTGCCAGGGAGGCATCCAGAACGACGCTACATGCTCGCCATCGACGCAGCTCGAACATCTGGCTTTCGTGACTCCCTGTATTACTTTCGACGCAATCCTCTCGCACTGAAACAGAATGCTACTCAGCCTGAAAAGGACTACCTCATCTCGCAAGGGAAACTTGGCACTCACCTTCGAACGCGCAGTGTCACTCTCGTCACTGCACGGAGTGCGTTCAAGTTGCACGGTAGCAAGACTATCATTGGTAAGTATGCCCTGTTTCCTGGTATATTTTTGCTCATCTTGAACTCAGACGGCCGGTGGGTGGTGGACGACTATTACGAAGATCGCGTGTTGGAAGAAATCACTGCTCGCGGCTTACAAGCAGGGGATCCGGTCGGTGAACTTCCTGATCCCAATGCGAATGCAGCCAATGCTGCCGACGCCGGACTGGGTGCCAACACTGCTGCAAACAAAACGGACCGCGGAGGAGGGACTTCAGTCGGTGTGTATCGAGCAGGTGGTCCAACGACATTGTTTGGATCGAGTGGCTGGGGGCCCTACAGCGATGGTCCGCTCAACGCTGTGAGGAAAAGTCTTTTGTCTAGAGATGGTGTGTCGGAAGAGAACTGGATGCTGATGGCCGCGACGAGGACTTTGGCTGCTGATGCGGAATGGGCCAAATGGCGAAAAGAGGGAATCCAACCCATCGATGGATCGGGGAACGCAGTCAAGCGCAAGACCGACGATGCCCCCGAAGCCGACTCGTCCGAACAACTTCCACTTGGAACCTATGAACCCCATACCAGCATCGTCCATTGTGAGCCCCGTCGTTGACTGAACCGCGTCCTCGTCTCATCGTATTGGACTCGCAGATCGTAATGACACCCAACCGACAAGAAGTCGGATGGAAGCTATGCCCGATTCCGCAGAGAAGGCTGTGCTAGGTGGAACAAAGTCCGGGAACGGCGCATGGGCCATTGCTTGGATTGACACCGTCATGGACGTCAGGATCCAGGAGGAACTTGAGCGATCAGAGGCTGACGAGAAAATGAACATTTGGAAAGATACCGAAGAAGGGATTCTTGACGATGACCTTCTATAGCGATATCTTGAACTTGTATTTTGTAAATGTCTGACCTGCAGATATCTGTATTGTGTTCACCGATTCGATCCACATCTTGTCTCAGTCACTCTCATCGTATCTCATCGACTGTCAATCTAATCTGTCGGTCGATCCTACGTATCTATACGCATGGTATCACACTCAACAACCAAGAGATTGATAGGTAAACATAGAAAATCAGATATCTGGAACATCTTCGAACAGCCTGCACTGCCGATAGTGCTGGGAAACTGCCTCGCGGATCTGCTGGGCAGCAGCAGATCGGATGATCGAGCCGCCACAAACATAACAAAAGTGTGTGTTGCACCCGGGAGCCAAGCACTACACGACCGTAAAAATCTTGTCAGCAAATAAAGATAGGCTCTACTTACCGTCATGTGGTTGCAGCCACTGGATTTCTGGAACGGAGTCTGGCAGCCGGGGCAGTGTTTCCATCCTCGGCGCTTCATCAGATAGGCGAGCTCGGACACGCCGTCACAAGAATGCTCAGCTCCCCCTAGAGCGATCGACTGGTTACAACCTTTGCACCAGGTGTGGTTGCATCGGGGAAGAGGACACGTGATGCGTTTCGCAGCGTTGTATTCGGTGCGGTCCACAAAGATGGAATCCTTGCATCTTGGGTGGTAGGTTAGTGGACCCACACCTCCGTGCCCGCGACGATCACTCACTTGCGACAATGAATGAGGATGGACATGGCCGAAATGTGAAGCTCTTGCAATGCCTGATACTGAGTTTCATCGAGCCCCAACATTTGAATGAGATCATCAGAAACGACTAGCAGGATACGGTAAGGAAGAACACAGAGAGCTTCGAGGGAGATGTTCTCACCCTCGGGCTCGTTGGTACTGGGATCCATACTGCAAGTCGGGCAGAAGATGGGATACAGCTTGCTGTCAAGCTTGGATGCGACGAACTGTCTTAGACAATCTCGACAGAACGGATGCATACACCCAGACACGCGAATGACATAGTCCTCAGGATATTGCTCCAGACAGACAGCGCATTTGAAGATCATTTGAGCGTCCCTCTCTAGCGCCTTTCGTTCCGCGGTCAAGCGTTCGTCCTCCAACTCATATTGACGTTGCGCGAGAACGGCATGTTCGTGCTCACGATCCCACTCCTTTTGCGCCTGCATTGCAAGCATGTAATCGCTGTCAAGCTTCACCTTGGAAGTCGACGCAACCGGCTGGCGATCCGGACTACGTCGCGTGTGACACTTCTGCCCAATTGTGGGCTTGATTTCTGCTGCTTCCGTCTTATCATTGGGAGGGTCAAGTTCGATCGTGCAGGCCTTGGAGATCCGCAAAGGGCTCCGGAAGAAGTCCAGTGCAGTGGGAGCTAGCGATGTCGATGCGCCCATATTCTTGCCATCTCCTCGATCTGGAGTAACAGGTAAGGACTTGCTTCTCGCAGGTGAATGGCATTGTGCATCTGACTGCCCGGGCGATTGGGATGATGATTGTGAACGTGAAGCTGACGGCGAATGAGCGCTGGGAGACTCCCGCCTGCGCTTCAGTGCTTGATACTTGTCCTTCAATTTCTCGAGCTGGCCCTCCAAACTCTCTTTCTCCTGTCGCAGAGTGCTGTTTCTGGATTTGAGCTCTTCCACCTCCGCTCGAAGTCCGAGCGACGCGAGACTTGACTCCATGACTGCATCAGTCAATTCCTCCACGCTGTTCGGTGTCCGACCCTTCGGCATGAAGAAGTGGCCGGAGAAATGGCCCAGCAGCTGAGTCTGCCACTGCAGAGTTCTTACTCGCAAGCTTAGTGCGTAGTTTACAAGAGCAAAGCAAGCACCTACGCGTCTGCAAAGAGGCGATCATCGACGGCGAGAATTTTGTCCAGACGGGCCGCCGCGACGTCGATAGACGTGCTTATGCAAAGTCCTGCGCCATCACGATAGTCGGGTCGAGGATGAGAGTCGAATATCATGAATACGCAACGCGGAGGACCCGAGGGCAGTCGCAGAGGTAATTTGACGCAGGTAATGATTTCAGGTGGGCGCGTAATTACCACCGCGGCATACTCGCTCGGGATGGATTCCAATCGTCTACGAGAGAGCGTATCAGGACGGACCCAGTCTGAAGAAGCTTCGGAACTTACACGAGAACGTCTCTCAATTGGACCAAGTTGGGTTGGGAATAGATCGAGGCTTCATGTAACAGTAGCAAGGCTCGGTCGAACAAAGCAACCTGACCCAGACAATCGCAATTGAGATCAGCAAAAAGGAAACAATTATCTGATTCAGTACCTTGTATATCTCTTCGACCTCGAGATGACGGTTGCTGGGCCATCGTTTACAGACGCCGATGGCTTCCTGCAACGAAACGCGGGTTCAGCGAACCAGGCCGTCACCATCAATCTGCTTTCGAACCGCGATCACCACTAACCTCGACGGTCTTGCGGGATACGATATCGTCAAGCAGTCCCCGATCTCTGAGACCCAGCTCGGCTCGCTGGAAGACGACCCTTGCAAAGTTCATGCTCGCCAAGCCACACGCCGATGGCCCAGCCCAGCCGTACTGACTGACACCTGCGTGCGAGACGATCCTCCCTCCACCCGAGAGGATGTCGTCCAAGGGTCCTTTGAGTGCAGGAGAAAGGGCAGGAGCACTGTCGAAGGTCATGGTCATAGTTAGAGCTCAAGACATGCTGTTTAAGGAGTGTAAAATAAGCGCCCAAACAACACGAGGGTGGGATATTCTCGCGTTCCACAGAAATAATTACGTGTGTGCGTACTGCGCTACGTGACTACCTGTACATACCCCTAAATTGGACCCAACGTCGAAGTCAGTTCTGACCAATCTCGTAAAACTGCATTCACGATAGGTTGTTTTTCTGGGCTCAGAAGAACAACGCGAGGATCTTTCAAGCCCTCCAATGTTGTCCGCAAGAGTCCATCAGCTTTATCTTCACCAGCGGGTCTGATAGCCACTTGCTCAACGCTCGAAGGTAGCAAAGGGATGACATGCCGCGTCGGGGATGGGCCGTAAATGGCCACAGGAAGAACCTGTGTTTTGAGACCGAGGGCAACATCCAAGCCTGGCAAAGTTTCACTTTCGCCTACGCCGGAGAATTGAAGATGCGACAGAGCAGGCGCAATCCAGCTTATACCGCGGCCCTGTTCCAGGAAATCCCGCATCGAATACCACTGGTCCTGGTACTCCACGATGTGCAGCCGACGGAGAGTGGGACACGGTTGGAGGAGAGGCGGTGCACTGTGGTCTGCGTCGAGAGGGAATCCGCAACGCGTCGTGAGGTGCACGAGCCGAGGAAGAGCGATGGATTCAGCGATCGTCTTCACGATGAATTGGTCGACATCTAGGCACAGCACCTGCAGATGAGGCGCCACATCCCGAAGGATGCTCATCAGAGCGGCCGCGCCTTCCGTACAGTAGGTTTCAAAGTTTTGGTTGATAACGCGCCGCATTTCGTCCATCTCCATCGTCAGTGTCCGGATCTGGATCCTGCGCTCTTCATTCACTGACATCATCTGCAACCAAGAGCGCCTTTGGGACAGCTTCTCCCATGGCGCCCAAAATGCATGGTAGCGTTGCAAGTCTCCACCGTGGTCATAACCGATGAAGAGAGACCTGGTACCGCGTAGATGGGCAGGAGTGGCAGCCAGCAACCTCGCAAAAGCTCTCATCTGTTCATGACCGAAGATGGCGATCGTCTGCAGTTTGACAAGCTCCGAGGCCGCGCGAACGTATTTCGAGACGCGGCTGAGCGCGCGGCCAGTGGTTCCTGTGTCCGTACAAGCGAACGTAAATATGTGGATGCAGATTTCGGTCGGAAGCTGGTCCAGGTGCATGACAGATTTATGGCAGGTATGCAAGTAATTTGCCAGTGAGAACGAGAGACAGCTGTCAATCAGTGGCAGTGTTTCTCTCCTCTTCCTCAGTTGAATCGGGACGAAGATTTGGCACCACGCCGATTGACTCAACAACGGACAGAACGTTACAGCTCCGAGATCGAACAGAACTTGCGCCAATGGCTCGTAAACCACTCACGTCGCGTCCTCTTGACCTAGTGTACTTCGCTTTCTTTGTGGTATGTTGATCCCAAAACTTGCAGCACAGCTCATCAGCGGCTACTAGACACACATATTCGCGTCACTATTCATGGATTTTCAACCCTTATACCCCTCAGCCCTCGTTCCTGGTCCAGTTCGTCAATTCGCAGAGTGGTACATCAAGACCTCCGGTGACCCTCTCATGAAAGTAATGTTTGGTTCCGAATCATTGGTCTGGTTCAAGAGCTTCATCTTTCTCGAAGTGTAAGTGGCTACAAAGTGTCGCGGCGTATTCATCTTACTCTTGCCACAGAACGTTTCAATTCCCGACATTCTTCATCGCTGCAAGGAGCCTCTGGAACGGTGCGCCAACAGCCTTCGTTCCCTTTCTCCTGTAATGATAGTTCGAAACCAGATTCTAAGAACAACTGCGTGCTCATGCTTGTCTACGCGGCCTCGACCACAACGACTGTTTGGCCCTGTGTCACGACAATCCTGGCGACTCCAGGCCCCTCGGCGGCAGCTCTCGCAGCTGGCGTCACCACTCTTACCTTCGAACAGCGGACGATGCTTCTCTCGAGCTACGTGCCCTTCCTGCTGGTTCCTTTGGTAATGACCGTAGACATGGCTTTGCGCCTGCAACGGTTGTCATCAGAAGCTATCGCGACACGGGAAGCTATGAAGGCGAAATAGACTTTGCGGTGTCTGTTCTATTACTTTGGGGCCATACATTACTACGACATAAATGCGCCAAAAAAGCTTTCCAGAGCAACCGCGTCTTGCAGCGGAGCGACCAAGCCCACGTAACCGTCCGGTCGAACACAAACAATAGCCCCCGCGATGGGATCTATGCCAAATTCGGAGTAGACAGTGCCGCCCTGCGTGCCCCGCAAGTCCGGCCTGTCGATGAAGACCCTGTGTCCAGTCGGCTAGATGTCTCGAGCTACAGATGAGCACGCACTTGGTCCAATGGGGTCTGAGAACAGCGGGCAGATCCATGAATGTAAACCAGCGGGTGCGGAAGACGATAGAATTGACATCATGTCGACTCTCTCGCGGTATCGATTAAAGAGAGCTTCAAGTTGGGGGGCGACCTTGTCTAAAAGTTCTCCGTCTCCCCCGAATACTATGGTCTTGAATAGAGTGTCGGACGGCAGCATGTCCTGCAGCTGTACTGGTCTGGAATCCGCTGCTCGAAGCAACATCTGCGGAGGCATACGTTGGCCAACCACGACGTTCTTAGCACATTCCTGTCTGGTAACGTCCACAATCGTCGATCCGCCGTAATGAATTCCGATACCACTCGTAAATCCGCCAAATTTCTGGAAAATCTTGAGAAATTCTTCGTGGGAGACACCGTCTTGGTTTTCCTCCGTGCGCGGCTTGCCAGAGAAGAGCTGAGCAAATTGGATTCGAAGATTGAATTGATGAGGTCCTGAGCGTATGATCTTCTTTCGAATTCGTACTGATCATGAGGGCGAAGCACGGAGATGGAGATGGGAGTGCGTACTGTCTTCAACAGGGACAAACGGCCAGCCGCGGAGGACGTAGACAAGCTTCCAAGCTGTCGTGCTGGTGAGCACTGAGTTGCATGGGTAATAGATCAAACGGACCGAGATTGTGCGTGTCATTCATGCTCGCGTTCATGCCTTGGCCTTAGTGTATGACGTCAGTGCAATTGCTAGGCAGACCGTGTTTCCTGCACTCACCTGCTTTTGGGAGTGAGTGTGGCAGGCATCACCGGATATGAAAACCGCGATCCTCATACGACGAAAAGCTGCTCGCGATACGTTGCCGACTAACGCATTTAGTCATAAGCTCTGTATCAGTAGATTTGGAGGAAGGGCACATACTGATAAGATCGTCCACCATTCGAATTCATCCGGAGTTTCGAAATAGAACGGAGCGAAAGATTTGCTTGCAACCTTAAGAATCAGTTAGGATCGAGAGTGCCTAGGCGAATCTCCAGGTGACTCGCTTCCATCAACTG
>CAVNYO010000125.1:0-41147 GCA_963692855.1 Mycena citricolor | reverse complement strand
ACCGCGACGATGAGGCCGGTGTCCCTTTTCTGTTTCTGACTCCGACCAGACGTCCCTTTCACGCCCCTCGTCGCGCGCATCTTCTCGGCTTCGCCCTGCACACCTACCAACTCGGCCCCGTCATCTCCACTCGGTTAGTATTTCGGCGTCCCCACACCCCAGTCACGTCACCGCTGGTGTCTGGGGCCGCCTCATCGTACATGCTGCAAAGGGCTTGAATACTCCTACGCCAAATCTGTATTATTCTCCCCAGTCCTCGTTCCGGTCTTACCCAGTCACTCCCGCAGTGGACCGCGAGTCTACCCGGCGTCACCTTGGTCTCCCCCCGAGATTGTTGAATGCCAGGCAAGAATTCAAGCCATTCCTCGTCCCTTGTCGGCGGCATCGTCCAATCCGGCACATTGCTGCGGGCGGAGACGCCTTCGCCGGATATGTGGTCTCACAGCCCTCTTCGCTCCAACTTGGCCATTGCAGCACCGCTCATTCGAGCGGTCACTGTGACCCCGAGTTCTTCTTTACGCTCGTCGATGCTTCTTGGCGACGACATTGATAATGGGATCGACGACCAGGAGGACGAAGATATGATCCTTCAATCCGTTCAACACAAGGGCTCCCCTCACACTTTCCATTCGATGAACATGTCAGACCTAGACGCGCCATGGTCAACTCTTCCACTTCAAATTCCTCCCGCTCGCCCGAGTCTCTGGACAATCTCCCGGCGCACTTCTATCCTCCGTTCTGGACGATGACAGCACATACCTCCCTCCCCAGATCAGCCTGTAGGAGTTGAAGTTGATGCCCAGGTGGCATTGACCGAGGGAATTGACCTCCTTTCGACGTGCTCAGCTCCGTATTTGGGTCGTCTTTGGCGCCTTCCGAACTCGAAGAGGCACTTACAACGAACGGTTTATGACTTTTGAGCGGGCGATGGCGTGGTTAGTCGACCGGGCCATGCCTCCTGCTCAGTCTGGCTCCCAAATCCGTGGACAGATCCAGCAAATGGGGGGCAGAGTAACGGTCGTTCCTCGGGACGCTGGTCGTGGCCGAGGTGACCTGCGCTCTCCCCCTAGGTATGTCAACGGCAGACCGGTCCCAAACGGAAACCGCGTTTGCCGGTATTTCGTTGCTGGGGAGTGCCTCCGCGCCGATTGTCGATTCAGGTAAGAAGCGTGGCTTTCGTGGATGGATTATTTCTGATTTTCGGATAGTCACGATCTGGAACGTGCGTTTGTGTCGTTTCTGGCTTCGCGGCACCTGTGCCAAACAAGAGAACTGCGAATTCCTCCATCATCTACCCAAGGATGTGGACTTGACCAGTCTAAACGTGGCAATGCAGCGAGCGAACGTTGCCCCGGGAACCGGGCCACTTGCCGGACACCCTGCAGTGATGGCTGCTGCGGCTCAGGAAGATTTTCCCGCCTTGGACGGCAGCACAGCGCGTCGAGGCAATTTCGGAGGGTATCTGAACGATCCCGCCAGAACCCGCTTTGCCGCGGCTGTCAAGAAATCGGCGCCTGCACCGGATCTGCATCTTCGTCGGAAGCCATGGGGAATTCTGCAGATAACCTCTACCATCGCAGTGCCATTGTTGCGCCGCGTCCTTCGCCCCGTCTCAAGCTACACGCCCCGACGTTGCTTCCGACGTTGCCCACTGGCGATGCAGTCAACAACATGTACATGACGTACAGATCGCGCGCTCTCCAGCTCGGTGCTGCGCGCAACGCCTGTTTATCACGTGCTGCCGATGCCTGGCGCCGAGGGGATGGTGCCGCAGCAAAGAGATTCAGTCGCGAAGGCCACGAGCTTAACGACAAGATGGCGAAAGAAATGCGTTCGGCCGCGGAGCGGCTAGTGCGCGAGAGGGCATCTATTGTCGAAGAGGCTGTGCGATCTCGCGATGCTTCGTGGTCCGACGATCCTGGCGATCGCGCTGCCCGTGGAAGAAGCTGTGGAGCCCGTTTTGGTGTCGTTCTAGGTATTTCGTCGAAGGAAATCGGCGACAACAAACTCAGTGCCGAGGAGCGCACTGAAGCCATAGTCGACCTCCACGGTTTGCACGCCAATGAGGCTACCGATGTTTTGGAAGAATTCCTGCTGGCAGTGAGTCTGCTTTCTTTCCTAGCCGTTGATTTCCTCTCGCTGACGCCTGCACTAGTTGGAACAGAAAGAACGGTTCTTGGGACTCGCCTACATCATCGTCGGAGAGGAGAAGCACACGGGAACCCAGGACATGGCTAGAGGAACTTCACGGGCTCGGCTTGCCACCGGAGTCCGAGAATGGGTGCATCGTTGGGGCTATCCGTGGAGCGAAAGAGATGGAATCATCTGCGTCGACCCGCTCACTCATGCTTCCGAGTAGAATGGAATCAGTTAAAGAAGACGATTAAACAAGCCATGTATTTGTAGCCGATGGAAGGGAATCTAACAATGCAATAATTAACACGCATGAGCCAACAGATAAAATTCATAATGGTAGGTAATCTCGTGGTTGTAATCATTACTGGCTGAGGACACTGGCTGCATCAGAGGAAATGGCCGCTTTTATGTCTTCTGGACTGCTGGGATCCGGCAAACCGGCATCTCCGTCCCGGACCTGAACAGGCAGTCCAAACACCGGGTTCGTGGGGCTGATTGGCTCGGCAAGTGAAGACGCATCGGAGAAACTGTACACCGAAGTTCGTTGTCCAGGTGGCGGTCCATTGCCTGGCGGTCCCGATGAAACGCTGGACCGCGAACTAAAGAACCCTGTCAACTTCCGTGACAGCGGTGCTGGGCCGGGTGCTGCTCCTGTGCTCGGCAACGCTGCACTCGAAACGATGGGAGAACCAGTTACATCGGGACGAGGCGCCGCGGTCCCATCACCCTTCCACAACTTGAACCCCCATCCCTTGTCTTTCCGCGGCTGGTCTAGCCCCGACTCGTCACCCGTCGTCGCAGCCGGCAGTGGAGGCAATTTCACTTCGGCATCCAAGTTGGCGCCGACCCCATTCGCAGCAATGAAATCGCGAAGGGCTGCAGCACAATTCTCGGAAGCTTCTCTCGCCTCGATCGCTTCGCCTAGCTCGTGTCGAGTCTCCTGCAGTGCACTTTGCGCCGTCTTCAGCTCGTTCCGAAGCTTTTCCAGCTCTTCATGATCATGCGAAGACGATGACGATGTCCGTGAGATGTGTGGCCCGACGTCTCGCGGAGGAGACGCTCGTCCAAAGAACCCAGACGATCGACGATTCGCCGAGGGAGAAGCAAAAGTAAGCGACTGGTTCGGAGACGGTGCAGTGATTTCTAAGCTGACATTCGAGTCTGAGACAGAAGATATGCGTCGATGTGCGTTGGGACGGAATGAGTTTCCCGCAAAGGTGCCAGTGAGCGGTGTGAACGACGCCCGTTTAGATGATGGGGGACTCATGGTGAACGCTGTGGTATTAGCGCGAGACGTGTCAAGCGCCATGGAGGGCTGGCGTCGTTCCGCTTGTAATCGCATCAAGCCGCGTCTGTTGGTGCGAGATTTAGGGTCCCTCCGCAGCTACATGGTCAATGCACGCGTACCTGCTTTCCTCTACCTTTGTCCGCAGGAGAGATATTGCTTCTTCGTCATCCTTATTCTTTCTCTTAGTTTCAGAAAGTGCCTCATCCAGTGCCATCGCCTTGTCGGTGATGTGCTGCAGAGCGTCTTGAAGCTCGGCCTCACGGGTAGCTGAGGTGGCAATCAAAGCAAGCAAGTCATCCCGCTCTCTGGTCATTCCTGTGAGCTGTTGACGGAGCTCGCTGATGATATGCGCGAGGACATGCGGGTCAATGTCGGGCATTTGGAACCCGGAGGAGCCACCGGGTCTGTGCCGAGGTGGCTCGGGCTGTGGCGGAGGGTGTGATGGAGTGGAAGGCTGTGAGTCCATATTGAGCTGATGCTCGAGCTCAAGGCTCAAATCGATAGAATACCGGGACCTTTCGGCGGGGACGGCAGCAGAAGGAGGAGAGTCGAATTCGGGGCTCGTGGCCATGTCAGGGCATATACAGGTTGTCGTGAAGGTCAAAGAAAGGTCGTCCTAAGACGCACCACAGCTTAGAGAACGTCAAAGACGTGGGACGAAAAAGTCAAGGGCGAGTATGCAGTCGTGTCGTGAAGGGTCGTTTCGAGTCGGATAGAAATCACGTGTTTGTCATCACAATAGCCCGTTGTTAGGGGCTTGAACATGACACTGACAGGTACATTGCAATCTGAATCGCTGCCTGCTACATACATATGTACAATTACACTCTAACTACGCTCATCGCAAATCCTGCCGCAAGTCCCATCGGTCTACAGTAGAGCGCGTGTGCAGCTTACTCTCGAAATCTGCTCCTCATGGAAAGCCCGGCATCTTTTGGCTCACCTCTCGGCAACATCTCCATGGCCACCACCACCACCACATTACTTATTTCCCGGAACTGCGGACGAAGCAGCTGTCGTTGGTGCTTTCATTCGACCGCTTCAGGACATCTGCTCGTCCCAATGGCCGTCATCTCCATCCCCCACTCAATGCTCATCCCGTTTGGGGTGTAGTTGCTCTTTGGCGCTTCGGTTTCTTTAAGCGGCAAGGTCAAGCTTGCACTGCGACCGCTATGCTGCAACCACAACAGATTCGAAATATCAAAGGGACGTTGGGATCCAATGACCGCCGGTCCTATTTCAAATATCCCAGAATGGAAAGTGTATTACCAAAACGGGTGCGGGGAAAGCTGGCGCTGTCCTCGTCGATTCGAAGATCGCAGTTGCAGCAACGCCGTGCTTTGCAAGTGTCTGATTGCCTCGTTCCATGTCCAAAGGCTAGTGCGAGGTATTAAATCTCGTAGTCTCATTTGGATCCCGCAGAGCTGATTGGTAGAAATTGGCTTTCGCTTTCCGAGTCTCTTCTCTGGATGTACTTTATGTTCGAGCGAAGTGAGTGCATACGGAATTCGATTTGCTCGATCACGATGGGATTCTGCGTCTCCTTCAGTCCATCTCCTTTTTCAAACAATCGCTCTCACTGGCAATTTCTGAGCTTGGCACTGATGACACGTGACGTGATGACCTAAGCTGATACGCCAGGTCGCAGTCTAGTTCATCTTCGTCCATCGACTGGGAATGGAATCACTGAGGTTAGAACCATCGACTTGGCTGCGTCTGGAATAGTTTTCATGTTCGGTCGAAGAACATCCACCATCTCTGCGTCAGCAGACGTCCAGTTGGTTCCGAGATGTTCGGAGCAGTTCCGATATTCAAGGAGCTGACACAAGAGCTGACACAGAATATACCCAGAGCCAAGGCAGAGAGAGCGCCGGACTGCCGGGAATATTGCACAGCTGCTAAAGATCTGGACCCGCGAGAGTCTGCGGATGATGGTGTTGCTGCCAGACGGTGAGCAGGCTTTCCAGATTGTGTCGTTCCAAGAAAGTAGGCTTGGGTTTCGAGTTTGCCTGACAAATGTTGGAAGAATATCATATCACGAAGGTTCAGTCACAGCAGTTGACATAAACGTGTTCCGCCCCGGGAGATGCGTCTCTCTTGCCGAGAAAGGGTCGAAGAGATGAGATGAGCAGGAGGAGGCAATGTGTCGAGTATGCAGGCAACGGGTTGTTTTAGGCAACGAAAGCCCCATATACAGCGAAAAATAGACGCATGCTCATCCAAAAAGGGTCCATGCGAGCCAAGCGGGTAGGAATTTTGCGGCTGCAGAGTCTGAAATGAACGATATCGAGCTGCCAATGAGTGGTACAGACGAGATCTAAAGGGGGAGATGGATGAAATCGGGAATCAAAGTCCGTAGGACCTTCTGTACGTACAAATGCAAACGCCTTCAGGATAACTATGTAGCTACTTGCAACTTCTTCTTCCCTACCGTCATGTCCGCTCCCTCTCCTCCCCCCAAGCGCGACTCTGCGCCTGACGGCCCCTCCAAGAAGCGTCGCAAAGGCGCAACACGATTGTGCGTTTCCCCTCGTGCCTGACAGTGGGATGTAGACACTGATTCCCACTCCGCCTTCCTCACCAATTCACCATTCCCAATCCTCCACGCATTCGAACGTTGCTCTCTCGAAAGGTCTTGCGCTGAGTGTCGAAGGTGATCGCTCTCGCCAATCAAAAATCTGCTTCCGCTGAGCACGATGACATCAGACTGAAATTGCGCTGCGATCGTTCCATCCCCTGCGGTTCTTGTGTAAAGGTACCTGCAGACGACTTCTTCAATCGAGCCATTATCAACATCTGTGTCTTCAGCGCGGATGTGGTGCCATCTGTCCGGATGTAAGTTCTGTGACTCGTCCCTCCGATCCTTGCCCTAACCAATCTCCAGGGCTCTTTAACAACTGGCCAGGGCAATCGGTGCGGTATTTCAATCTTCAACCAGACGATCTCTCACACGAAACAGTTTTGTCCTCGCATCAACTCAAGAACTACACGAAAAGATATCTGAATTGGCCAATCGGGTCCGGGAGCTTGAAGATGCACTACGCGCATCGCACGGCCGCGTCTCAAACGAGCAGCACCATTTACTTTCCGAGGATCTACTCCGTATCAAGGCCCCTTTGCAGCGGGAAGCCCATGGACTACGAAACCAGTCTCACACCGGGATAATAGTGAAGGAGGAAGAGCACAATCCTGATGTTGTCGACGCGTTCGGCTCCCTTTCAATTAGTCTATCTGGTGGGGCGAAGTACTTTGGGACAACAGCCAATTCTTGGGTATGTGCCATTGCGCTTAGGCTTTTGTGTTCTGTCCTCATGCATTTTTGGCTATCAGTACTTCCTGCAGGCGAGCGCCACTAAAGTCTACGCTTCGAACTGCACCTGACATCTTTCTTCTCCTCAGAATGAGACGGCAGAAGAGCAACCGGAGGACAGTCATCTTGCCAGCCTACAGGGTATGCTTCCGGAGCACATCCTCACTCGCGCGGCCGCATTCCCCATCTCTCCTGTGGCACCACCAGCGAACCAGGGGGAATCCATCCGCGGACTATTCTGGTTCCTACCATCTGGAGCAAAAGCAGCAGCCCTACGTGACATTTACTTTACTCACGCCGCATGGATGTAAGCTGGTTTGCTTACTCCCTCGGTTGACCTTCTAATTCTTGAGTCCAGGTACGCTCCTATTTCTCCGGAGTCGTTCGAGGCCGAGGTTTTTGCCCAGTTCTACGACCCGAGTGCAGCACCGCCAAGCGACCAACCCATTTCCGCTCATCGCCTTTCACTCTTATTCATTGTGCTTGCCATTGGCTCGCTCGTCGATACCTCTCAGCCTGCATATAACCTCGAGGCGGAGAAGTATCACCAACTGGCCCGTGCCTCGTGAGTTCTTTCTTGTATTGTGATCTTCTCCAATCCTTTGACTTGCCAGGTTGTTCCTGCATTCGTTTTTCGATCAGCCAACCATCAATGCTGTGCAATCTCTGGTCCGTCTCCGAGCTTACCCTTGAAACTTGACTTACGGGGAACTCAGTTCCTGATGGCATATTACCTTTTCTTAGCTGACCGTCACGGCACCGGCTCGGGTGCTCGATGGGCTATTATGGGCATCGCTGTCAAGGTTGCTCAAAGCGTACGTCTCTCTTTCGTTTCTTTTCGTTTCCGCTCATGCGACCAAAGATCGGGTTACGTAAGACGATAATGCATCAAGCACGGGTCTATTTCGCTCACAGCAGCATCTGTAGATCGGGATAGTGGGCGGTGGAAGGTCGATCCGATCGAGACTCAACGGCGGCGTGAACTCTTCTGGGAGGCACGTTGAAAATGACCCGCAGATCCTCGGCAGATGCTGACCGCTTCCCAGCTTTTCACCTATGATTCCTGGCAATGCCTCACTTTCGGGCGGCCGACCTCATTCGCGATGGCTCATGTTGACTGTAAACTGCCCAGCCTTGGCGAGCCTGCTGATGACCAAGCCTGTCAGTTGCTTGCAAACAAGATATTGTTATCTTCTCACAGTTTTTACATCCAGTCTACGCGTGGAAACATAGGTTCTGCTCAGAATGCATGATCTTGCTCCACGATCAGGCATTCGGTGCTAAAACTCCGACCTATGCTACTGTCCTCCAACTGGACCGGAAACTCCGCGCTTTCCCGGTGCCGAGTGTCCTGCAAGGTACGCACCCAGATCTGGTCTACGAGTCGACTCGGCGGGCCCCTGAATGCATGCGCAGTCGCGGGATTCGGCAGCTCCGAGCCACGTGCTGGGTATGTGGAGACAGTCATGCTTACATTGCAACGGCATATTGTGCTGGCGATCAGAGAAACCAGTGCGTGTTCCTTCATCGCGGAGCGGAATCGAAAAGAAGCTCAAAACGCGGCAGACCTATTATACCTTCACCGCAGTTTCTTCGCTCGTGCTATCAGCGACCACCCCAATGATCCACTTGGCAGTCCATACGGCAGCTCCGTCATTGCCGCGTACCGCAGCGCAGGATCTCTGCTAGCCCTCCTGCGAAACTTGCACAGCCAGCTCAAAGATCTGAGTGAACGGATATGGTATGTGCTGGGTTTCTACTGTGCTGCCACTCCTCCCCTCATTGGTCTGTCAGGTTCCTCTGGACGCATATGTTTTCGTGTGCAATTATCCTGGGAAGCATCGTCACCCGCTGCCCGTCCATGAGTCTCGCCCCATCGGCCTTGCTCCAATTGGATTCTGCATGCGAGCTCTTCTCGAAAGCTGCCCGAGGCTTCCGTGCTGTCAAAGTCCTCGTTAGTCCCGAGCGAACGTTTTTGCTCCTGATTTCTCATTCCCGAATGATTATAGAACATTATGCTTCGACTTCAAGAGAAAGCCCATCACAGTCTCGAAGACCACAGAAAGGGTAAAGTGTCCCCGATACTGCACCGGCACATGTCATCGGATGGCACGCCCACAGTAGAGGAAAACGACGAGCTGTCGACCCTGGGTGGCAGGACCCGGTTAGTCGCCAAGAAAGAGCCTCTTTCGCCATTGTTACTCGAACGCTCCCCGACATCCCACACTCCAATTGTACCGTTGCCGCTATCACCCTCAGTCAACGAGCAGATGCATCCCACCGTGCTGGAATATCTCAACACTTTCCAACAGCCCATGCATGGCTCGTATCCTGATGCAGATGTCGACATATCCCCTGTCTCCATGTACGGCATGTCCACAGTTCCTGGGCCATCTTCGTACCACTCCGAATCCAATGGTTCGTATCTGGCGCAACCGGCGAACCAAGCCATGGACACGTCTTCGTCTTCGTCGCCGCAGTCCTCTGTGTTCCACCAGAACATGGCTGTCCACACTAATGGTCACCAACGGTCCCACGGCATGAGCAACGGCAACACCTCATCCCAGGCCATGTCTTTCCCGTCTTACTTCCCCGTGTACGACTACCGGACAGCGAACATGGACGCGTATTCCTCCGTCCCGACTCTGGACGTCAACCCGATGCCCGGACAGCGCCGCTCCTCGACCGGTTCACCAGAGTCGGGTGGGAACATGCAGGCGGCGATCTGGAACGACTTTGTGGGCGATCTCATGAATTGATATTTTGCGTGGACTTTGTTGTATGTCTTGCCCCCGAGCTTGTATGTACAGTACGCCTCAGCGCCTTGACTGACTTCTTGAAGTAATGTATCGGTGTAGAATAGCAAACGCGGAGGAATGTATATATGCTGACGATGACGACTGGATCTACCGCTTTTTGGCCTGTCTGCGACTGTCCGCTGCAGTAGCGTCAGAATCAATTCCGAGCAAAGAGACAACCGAGGTAACGCACCTTTCGTCTTGGCCTTCTTGGGAGTGCCTTTGCCTCTGCGTTTCTTCTCCTGCACGTCGGCCACCCTCATCACCTCTTGCTCGTCCACAAGGTTCATCTTTGGATAAAGACGCGCCAAACTCGACACTTGAACCACCGTTGGATAGTAGTTGGCCATCGAAGGTCCACGCAGCCGGGCTCGCAGATATTTTGCACCCGTTCGAAGATTTTGTGGGTTGTACGACGTTTGGAAAATTTGGCAGCGCATGCGCGTTAGCGCTTTCAGCTTCGAAGGTGCAGTACGTAGGGCCTCCATGCTGGCAACGCGAACGACGTTGTCGAAGGTGGAGAGGCTAAAGTACTATGGTCGTGACCTCTTGGAAACAGCGTCAAACAGACACCACCACTACACTTGTGACCCAAAAAAGGAAGAGTTTTTCAGTCGCTGTCGGAATCACTACTGCTATCACTATCCTCGTCGTCATCTGTGCTGCTCTCTTCGTCACTTTCCTCATCCCGGGCATCTCCCGCTTGTTTCACGCTTCCTCCTTTCATCATGGCCATCTGGCCAGCGATCGAATCCTCCTCTGGGTCTGAGATGTCGTCTTCGACGCCTTGCTCGTCAGCAGTCAATGCAGACACATCATCGATTTTCATCTGGTGCCTGGTTAAAGCGCTTTCTCAAAGCGGCAAATGAAACGCTCACGATGATGTCCCTGTGTGTCTCTTCTCCAACGAAGGTGTCGCTGATCACATACACCCGCCATGTGAGTAAACCCGTGTTCTGGGGTGCCTGGAACTGGATTTTGTAGGCTCGGAAGTCGGATGCATCACCGGTCGTCCGGAACGGGATTTCCGCTACTTTCAGAGGCGGAACGACAACGCGATCCGACTTGTCATCAGCGAGAACGATCCACCAGTTTGGCTTCCTTGTCTGGAGGTCTGTTGAGCCCAAGTAGATGGAGATTTCAATGCATTACCCCTGGCCAGAAGGGAGCGTGTGCACCCCCGGAAAAAGTTTGTCCGGGTAGCAAGTCTTCCGCATCCTTACGCGAGTTGAGGAAGGTCTTCTCTCGCTCATCCAAAGCCCGGAGCTGCTTCTTCGTCTCATTGGCATCCAGCTCCTCACTTTTGGGGACCTCGGCGCCAGGAGGGACAACCCGCAGCTTGACCACAAGATAGACGATGGACGATGGGACAATGATTCGTTCCCCAATCACTGGAGCGGAGATCGGCCAGGGAAAGTCGGGCGGGAAACTATTGATCACACACCTCGGAAAGCCACATCGACCACTTCAACCCGACCCCATTGGTTCAGAGCCTTGCGAACATCACTGACACGACCGTCAGACTTGGCCTGCAACGACTGGACGAATTCCGGATAATCGCCCTGACTGGGTCCACTCTCCTCGACCTTCACACCAGGAAGCTGAGCAAGCTGGTTCTCAGGTTTCGACGTTGGAGCCAAAGCTTGAGCGATGAATGCATGAAGCCGCATGATCGCAAGAGAAGGTGTCAACCAGTTGCGTGACTGAGCCATCATGAGCAAGGCATTCAGGAGAAGCGGGGTCTGGAGCACAAGCGCGGATTGCTCTGCACAAATCAGCAATCGCGTATGAACTTCAGACGCAAGTCGCACCTTTGCTTAGTGCCGGATCAATGTCAAGTCGCAGAAGATATGCATACAATAAAACCATGGCTCGCTTCTGTTGAGCACTCTCGCCTGTGATGGCAGCCCACTCTTGATCCCCGAGCACTTCCTTGACTTTCGCCTGGACCTCTTGCGTTCCAGTCTTGGACGCTGGAACGTGCTCAAAGGCATAGGATGACGCGAGAACCCGGACGACGTCGGCTTCTTTCGATTCCTCCGTCAAGCCCTTGAAGAATGCAGCGGCAGATTCAGCTTGGATGCCCTCCTTGGTGCGTTTCCGATTTCCGAACCACCAACGACCCACAAGCGAGGGAAGAAGTCCACCGAAAATCAATCCGTACGCGCCCAGCACGTAGATGTTATTGCTTCCAGCGACGATCCAGGCGGGGAGGGCGATACCCATGCTCATCTCTTGCCGGCCATCGGGGTTTCCGTATTTCTCCCAATTTTCGCGAATGACAGGGTCAGTGAGTCTGCCTGTCAGTCAGCGGGTGGTCCATAGCGAATAAACAGACTTGCGATTTGTATGCCTTGGTTATTGTGACGAAACGATCCTGGATCATTTCGAGAGTCTCTTCCACCGTGGCCTTGACCTTGTCCGGATGACTAGAAATAAATGTAAGCTCAAGATGCTTCCATTTTATAGCGCCCGATGGGTGAAAGGGACGCCATAAAGGTCGACAGTACAGTCCAGAGAGCGAAGTAACATGAACTCACTATAGCTTGCTCAACTTCTTGTAATGACTCTTGATCTCCTTCTCTGTTAAAGTGCGCGCGATTCCGAGAATCTCGAATGGATCATAAACCTCGGTGTCCGACTTGGCACCAGCGACCCTCCATGCAACGAATGCCAGCACACCCCAGCCGAGGATGACGAAAGACACTCTGAGAACGCTCGTCAGCGATGAATCGGGCAGTGAAGGATGACTGACTTCTTCCCGGGTAATTGGAACTTCGGGGGACGCGTGCGTAAACGCTGAGCAGTACACGGGCCACATTGACATAAAGGTTGTGCGTTGGATGATTTGGCACTAGTTGGTGACGGTAAAAGAGAGTATGTGAGGGGGATGAGGACTAGAGCAAGAAAGGTAATTAAAAAGTATGCTGCCATCGACCCCGACTCATCGTAAGAGTATTCGGCCATGGCTATGAAGCGTGGCCAAAGAGGCGGGAGGAAGTGAGAATGTGGCACAGCCACCAATATTGAGCGCGTTTGGTCATCAGACTACCTACATACGTGTCGCCAAGTGTCGCCGACGTTTCACCACGCTTCACCGTATTGAACGACTCGTAAATTCCTTCATAAGCTAAAAATGCTCTACTCGACGTCGCGGACATTAATGTTCACGAACAACGTGGCAAAGAGATATTGAGTTAATTGGCCATCATGAAGCGGCAAGTGGCGGAATCCTTCGATTGTATATTATGAGCTCCATCGCTGGGGAGGACCAGAGAAATAGCACTGACCGTGCTCTAGACTTGAGAGCGGAGCCATGTAGCTCGCCAGGGGCTCAGTGCTTGCTTTCTGTTTGGCTTGCTTGACGATAAACTCGACAAACACCAGTTCTTTCAGGCCTCCAATGCAATCGAATGGAAGACAAAACTCTTCTTGCCACATGGGATTGAATCCATTGTTCTTGACCGGCTCGGTCGAATACGAGAGCCGATGCAGCGCGCTCTCATTATTCGAATCCGCAGGGTCCACATGCTTGAATTTCTTGTCTTTGGGCAAGAATGGGTCTGTGGACCAGGCTGGGATATGGAGCACGACCTCGACATAGGGATCGATGATGGATTTCTCGTCACTCTCTTTGCCGCTGCTGTCCTTTGCTCGCGGTAGTTGCTGAGCAGAAATGATCTGGGCATGGTCAATTACTTCCAGGAATCCTTCCGCGCTGGGCACGGACCGTGACGTCAAAAAAGTGTTTTGTATGAATTTGGAGTTGCTTGAATTCCGGGTCCCGCAAAGCCGGTGGTTTGAGAACGTAACCTTGATGGCCACATCTCATGAACATGGCCTGATTGAGCCTGAATCCGAGGTCCATCGTCTGGATGTTGAGTGCAACCAATTGACATCCAGCTGCCCAGTACTGGACCGGCTCGTAGTTGGTAGAATCAATACGGGTCCCTTTGGGATAGATTCGGACAACATGTGTCTGCGTGTGTCGCACCAGGCTTTCCAGTTCTTGTTCGTCCTTCAGGAACTTGTTGATTTGGCTTTCAGACAGCGAGAATATCTGCTCTGGAGCATAGATCTCGGATTGTTTGATGCCCCGATACTTGACACCCACGGTGTACACCAATAAGGATGCCAGTGCCATCGACATCGGGACCTTCGGAAGCTTTGGCTTCTGGGGCTTCCCGGTGGCAGCGCTTTTCATTTTCTTCCACCTGGATTTGAGGTCGGATATACCAGACTTCAGATCACTCATCTCTGCGTTGATCCCAGCACCGATTTCTTCCATCACCAGCTGAGCTTCCGACTGCTCCTCCTCAGACTCGGAGTCGGACGAGGAGTCCTCGACAGGAAGATGCGCAGCTTTGGCAGCTGCCATCTCGGCAGCCTTTTGGTGTTCTTTGACTGACTCCAGCTGAGTCGCCAGGTACAGGTTCTTCGTCTGAAAGTGGATCAGACAAACGTCCACAAGCACGAGACTATGCTCACCTTCACCATGATCTTTCCTTTGAGATCGTCAGGACTAGGGAGGGCCTTGATTTCAATCTTCTCGTTAGGAGAAAGCTTGATCAAGGAAGTTCCAAACGCCTTTAGCATGATGTCGACGAGCATATCTTGCTGCTTGAGTCCACAGTGGATCTCGCAAGACAGCATAACCGGGTATGGCGAGGAAACAAACGCATATTTCGCGATTGCCTCACATATCTCTTGCACAGACACGGCAGATGTCAAGGTATTCCCGTGGTAGACAACTGGCGCAGTGGGCCCATCGTAGATATCAACTGCAATAGTTTCATGTGAACGACTTGTACTCCTCGAGTCTGCGGGACAACTCACGCTCCACACTGCGGCAGGCACATAAGAGCGCTCGGATATAGCCCTCGACTGTGCTGACGCCCATCAGCTGGTTGCCCACGAGATATGTGTTGTGAGATGTCGAAATGAAATATTCCGACAGCGGACGAGCCATGTCGTTGATTTCCGGCCGGGTGACTGCGTTGTCTTCAGAAATGAGGAAGTTCTCAAACTGATCCAAGCTCATCAGCCGAGCCGAATGGGGCATAGCCGAGGGAGAAGTAGGGGAAACATCTGGCGAAGTCGGTGGCTCTTCTGCGGGCGTCGAATATTTCTCGAAAACAGCCTCTAGTTCGCTTGCACTAAGCACAGACTGGACAGTCGGCAGTTAGTTCAAGTTCGAACAGAAACGCGGTGAGCCCAACCTTCTGTGTCTCTTTCATGAACTTCTCGAACCCGGCATGATCCAATTTCTTCTCACCCGCCATTCGCTTGAACAACGCCTCGATTTCAGGCCGACGCTTCAAAAGCTTCACGAACTGCTGGAACTGGACATAATTCAATTTATTTTGATGCGTAGTATCGACTTGCTAGAGTGCGACCATGAGCGTCGAGCGAGCCAGAAATGCCAAGATAGACGACGGACGTTGAACAGTTTCTCCAGTTCGCCTTTCGGATAATTGATGTTCAATCGCACCGCCATGGCCTTGATCTCGTTCAAATCGAGGGTCTTGTCGCCACTCTTGTCGGCTCCCTTCCAGTACTGTCTCTCCCAAACCGATCGTCGGAGCTCGCTGTTATCGACGCCCTTCATCAAACCCCTGCGAACGTCAAAGAGCCCACGGACAGCAGTCTGCCAAATCACGAGATCGCCGTTGGTGTCGGCCACGAGATGCAACGTTTTGAACGTGTTCTTGAGGACGTAGACGATCGTGATCCACTAAGACCATGTTAGTTGTAACATTCCCCAAGCATAAGACCCAACGTCGTCTCACACGGTCCCATTGGTCGCGAGGGTGACGGAATTGCATACAGTACGATTCGGCGTCGGGACCGGTCCTAATCTCCTTGATGCACTCGATGGGGACTGTAGGGGTCGGTGAGGAGCGAAGGGGACGAGATGGAGCATACCAAGCCCATTCTTGTTCGAAGGATACAGAATCAGGCCTTCATCTGGGTCTATGCGAAAGAGCAATCGTTTGCGCGACTTTTCCGATATTTTGGTGAGTAGGATTCCCCGCTGAAGGAAGTCGGGGACTGCGGAGGTAGTTGCCACATCTGGTGCAGCTGTTGGGGTGGTGGTAGCGGACATGAGGGGTGTGATTGCATACTGGCCCCACTAAGAATAGATACATATAATCATAAGAATAAAAGTCATCATTGGGATCATTTCATTTCATGAGTAACAAGACATGGACAGTGAACATGGTATGCAGAGATTATCCGGAGGACGGTAATGGTGCACAGATACAGTGCGTGTTGGATACAAGAGACAGAATGAAGGAGTGGGCAGCGTACTGGATTTACAAATTCTGGGCAGGCGGTGAGTTGTTGAAGTTGGAGCGCTGGCGATGCGATGCGCTGCGGGACTTGGAATTGGGATGGTGCTGGCGGAAGTAATGCTGTTGGTGGGGAGGCCGCTCGTGTCCCAGACTGAGATTCTTTTGCTTCAGTCGGCGTTCTTTACGCGTCTCCTTGCGATGCTGATTGGGGATATGGTCCTGCTGCTTTGGTGATGCGTTTGCGTTGGTAGGCGTGCGATCACCCGCTGCCCGTGTCGCCTTCGACTTAAGCGACTGCGTGAGATCCTTATCTTGCCAGAGCATGCTCAAAGGACTGCTCTTCATGACTTGGCCTAGCTCGGCCGAGCCACCAGTGTCAGAGCCCCATCCCCAACGGCTTAGATTCAAGTGTTTCCTGGCTTGCTCAGTGGGCGAGACGGGTGCGATCTCCTCAGAAGGATCCGAGTCGAGGAATGCCGTGTCAAGGACATCGTCCAGATCCATCGTTTGAGGATGCAGTTCAGGAGATGTCGTCAGCTCAGAGGATGACAGAATCTGGAAGGAGGGCTGAGAGATCGGCGGAAGTGAAAGCTGCCGAGGAAGCGAGGATCGAGGACTGGTCTGTATGAAATTCAGCATACAACAAGGGTTCGATCTGAGATGTCACACACCCGGCCGAAATGCGAGACTGATCTACCTCTCCGAGCACGAGGTCGCGGATGAGGAGAAGGAACTGCCGCATGAGCATCATCTATGATGGCAACCGGTGTATCGACAGGAATGAAGTGCCCTTCACGAGGACCGTTGCTGCGCGAGGAATTGCTGGGCGGTGCATCGTTCTCATCCGGCGCATCCCAATCGTCCAAGAAAACACGACTAGACAAGATGTCCGCAGGGCGAGTCGCATCACGTGTCACGATGACTCGACGACCGCGAGCAGCGGGACTCATTGTTGACAGAGGATTGATGGAGGACACACTGAACGGAAGGTTGAACAGACGCATAGCTTGTTCGTTTGGGAGATGGTCTTCCCCAACAAGTTCCTCGTCAGTGGTGTCCCCGCCTTCGTAGCCAACTTCCTCCTCTGTCGACATCGGCTCCTCGACCTCGCTGATTTGATTGAGAGAATTGATGGTCTGGACCAGCTCAGAAGCCATTTCGAAATGAACATCCAGAAACCCCCGGCCCTCGCCGAGACCATTGGAGAAGCTGACCTGACCGTCCCAGTCTTGGGTCAACTCGAAAGGAAGGTGTTCGAGCCCAATATCCAGGCCCTCGAGATCTGACTGATCTCCGTCGTCTGCCCTTTCATCTTCGTCGCCAGCTGAGGAATGACTATCGTCACCATCCGAGTCCGTCAGATTGGCGAAAAAGAGATCCGCGTCAAAACTCGATTCTTCGTCCTCCGGCTCCGACCAGCCTGTAGCAACACCGATGTAACCAGCACCGACACGCAGACCGCTGTCCATGTCTTCGTCGTCGTCGTCCCCTGCTTCGGTCTGCTGTTCTTCATCTTGTTCGTCCTCATCCTCGGTCGCATCGCTGTCCATGTCCATGTCCATGTCACTCCCACCGACACTCGGCTTGCGAGGGCGGATCACCCAACTGGGATTGCGCCGTTGAGGCTGGCCGTGTCCACGACCCCTCTGCGTCTCTTCAGCAACAATGAAGCTTTCCTCTTCAGCCTCTACGGAAGAGTCCGTATCAAATTCCGACGACGAATCAGCACTCGAGTCTGACAACGACGACAGTGCAGACGCAGAAACGAACGTCGGAAACTGGACAGATCGAGCATCGGTGTCGTTAACACCGAAGCGATATAGGGTGTCCACATCACTGAGCTCGGAGGAAGATTCGTCGCTCGATTCTACGCGACGTCGCTTTGCCGCGCTGGTCTTCTTCTTGCTTTTGCCTTTGATGACGGCCGATTTTTTCGATGCTGCGATCTTTCGCTTGCGTGCGGCTTGAGCCGAGTTGTAATACGAGATAGCGTCGGAAGAAGAGTTGATTCCAAGCTGGCGGGCTGCAGCCAAAGCTTTCGGAGGCCGGCCTCTTCGTTTGGGAACGATCTGGCTGTACGGAGAGAACGAAGGGTTCGATGGACGGGACAAGGCGTGGAGCGCCGCGCCGTTTGATGCAGAGGCCGATCGCGCCTTCTTGAGACTCTGGCTGAAGCTGCCACTGGGTTGTCGCTTGTCGAGCAAACTGGGAGGGATCGTAAGTCTGATTTTCAGGGATGGCAGCTTGGGAGCTGAGGATTTGGTAGTGTAGGAAGATGCGCTCGAGATAATCGGAAGCCCGGTACTGGAGCTGGCAACGGCGTTGGTGTTGGTGCTGATGGCAGAAGGTACGGAGTGATGAGCGTGTTGCCTGTGGGCACATGTGCAGGTTCCAGAGCACAGACATGGGTCCATGTCGCTGACCTCGTCCAGCATCGTCGAGCTTACGCCTGCGACGTTTACGGTATTGGGGTAAGAAGACGGCATTGCGGGAGTCTGTTGTTTTGGATGCGCTACGAAGAAGACATTTAGTTCAGAACTCGTGTGATCAAGAAGGATGTGAAACGAGGAGAAACGGGCACAATCTCAGCCGAAGGGTCATATGGTGCATATGGGACCCTCAGATGAGCCAACCGAGAGAACGGCGTGGCTAGAACGAGAGGGAAATCGATGAAGATTCGACACGCAAAACGAAACGATCGCGTGTGACATTTTTTTCGAAATACCGAGGTGAAAGCACTCACGACTGTGAATATATTGGGACATCTGAAACCGCAATTGAGCATGAGGCGTTGGATGAAAGCTCCAGGTTGAGTTTTAGAGGGGGTTTGCGGCACTGGGGCCACGAGATGGTGGACGTATCTTCGAAAGACGACTAATTCGCAATCAAATTTTGATTCCATGCCCGGCACCGCTGTCATCAAATTGATCAATCTGTTTTCATCTCAAGCTGCCGTGGGCAAATGCATACGCGACTTACCAAGTGACCTCGTCTTTCCTGGGTTTCATGGAGACCAATCAGCCCATAACGATCCGGGATCGGTAGTCGTTTCTGGTGCGTCGGTCGTGGAGATGCATAACATGACGTGCTCTGAGTAAGGCTGCAAGGGAGAGCACGATGCCCTCACCAAAGACAGGCTTGATATCCCATCCGCCCCTCTCTTTAGTATTCTTGCAACTTCTAACGTGTCTCGTGCCACCCTCTCTGTTTCCCCATGATTTCTCCGCGCTGGGCTGCATTTGAACGGAGCGCTCGGGCCTTGCTTGGACACTTGTATCACGAGGCCAGCCAGAATCTCCGCTTCTCATCACGGACAGGCGCCTGTCCTCACTATTTAAGTCCAGTACTGGTCTTGCGGTCCACAGAAGCTACCACGATGACCTCCTCGAGTCCTCTCAGCGGCACAAATTTCAACCCATTCGAGACGCACCCTTTCACATCATACACCTCAAACACTTCACTGGGCCATGCATCGACCTCGCAGAAACAACGCCACGATTCGTCTACCAGGCTGGCGACGCACTCTTCTTCGCCGACGAAGCCTGTCTTCACTGCTGCATATCGCCTGGAAGCATCGCCACCCGAGTTGAGCGAGGTCCTCAAGAAGAAGAGACCTCAAGAATGGAATCTCTGAGCGCAAGGGTGCGTGACTTTTCTTGGTCCACCTCTTGAACTAATTGCAGCTCCAGGCTTCAACCAATACCAAGATCATTATGCTACTTATATACCCTGTACTGTTCGGCACCCAAGTCCTTATCGATAGTTATCTCAAAGTTCCGGGCTCGAAAATTCCATCTGCCATGTCTGGCGACGTGCGAGAAGCCGTGCCCAGTTATCGACATAGGGAGTGGCAGTGCATCAGATCATGATGCTGATGCTACCCCTATACCTCAGCCTGCTCGACTGTTTGAGTGCGAGTTTACATAACTAATCTACCAATCGGGCCGAGTACTTTTTACAGCTTACGGGCACGTATTCCACACTCACACACGGCCACTTTCGGATGTTCGGGAGGCAAATGCCATCGACTCTATAAGTAAACTCAATGCGCAAAGACCTTCCGCAGCGATATTCCCACTTTCTGAGCAAATGTCTGCTATCACGTCATCCGCGCCCTCGCCCGGCTGCACGGCCCCTGCGCCCTCAATGCATTCCAACGCCGATCTAGTTCCCGAGCTCCCGCCTCCCACTCCACCTCATCCGCCGTCAGCCAGTCTGATCCAAAGACCGCGCGAGCGTCTACCCGTCAATCTTATCTTGGAGAATTCGGGCAGTGTCGCGCGCGACCATCTCGCGTCTGAACGAACATTTTTGGCGTATGTTCGAACGAGTTTGGCGATTGCGTCGACTGGAGTCGGTGAGTGCACTGTGTCTACGCTGCAATTGCGTGTTGACGAGGGCTAGCACTTGTGCAGCTTTTTACCATATCCAACTCGATGGGCTCTGGCACTCTGGGCGCCGCATTCATTCCCACAGCACGCCGCATACAGGAGTGGGCACAACCTCTAGGTGCAACTATGGTCTGTTTCGGATTGTTGGTGCTTGCAGTCGGTGAGTGTGGAATTCGAGGCTCCACTACAAACAAGATAGTGACTCGTTCAGGGACCACTCGCTATTTTCACATTCAAACCGCCCTGGTACAAGGCAGATATCCAGTAGCACGCTTCACTGTGGGCTCCATCACATTCATCCTCGGCACGATCGTGACCATCGTGTTTGCAATTATACTATCAGCACGACGCTAAGACGGCTCACGTATCCTTCCTACGTGGAACTTGTACCAGCAAAAACCTCCTTCAGCCCAGCCACGACGGTTTCGATGTCCCCGCGACTCGGGTCGACCACAGTTACGCCCATGTGTCTAGCACTGGATCAGCGAGAGTTCCCGAGAAATACCGGATGGCTGTACCCGATACGGAAATACTTGTCTTTATTAGCAGTATGCAAACCACCAGCCACAATGATATTCTTTGCGCCCAGTTTAGGGAGCACGTCTGCAGCAGTCTTTCCTTCAGGGTAGTAAAGCTGTTTCGAGTCAGTTTAGGACACGAATGATCACCGAAAAAGCACTGACTGCAGTCATGCCGTTTGCTCCAAAGGCAGGATCCGAAGGAACCTGCTTGAGCCCCAGACTAGCGGCAGCGTCTTTGATTTTGTTGCTCGCAGCACGATGCAGAGCGAAACGTTCTTCCAGGGACGGGGTTTGCTTTGTGATCTGGGAAAGGGACGCGTGGTATGCGTAGATCAAGTTGACAGGAGGAGTAGCGAAGTACGCCGGGCTACCACTCTCGTACGCTTTCATGATGGGCAACCATCTGGCGAATAGATCAGCTATTCTGCAATACACGCACGCAGAAACACTCGCTTTTTCCAGCTCGCGTAGTACGAACTTGGCGGAACGCTGCGCGATTCAAATGCCTGACGGCGGTCAAAATCGAGGGTGCATGAGAAAGAGATGAAGTACCTTCATAGCCTTCGGGCTGGCAACGAGAATACTCAGGCCGGGCGGGACGCCGAGACCCTTCTGACTGGCGGTGAGGACGACATCGAGTCCCCATGCGTCAAACTTGATTTCTTCGCTGGCAACGGAACAAACCCCATCCATGATGACCTAAACGACGAGAATAAACAGCAGTCCAAACGATCGGCCCACGCGCTTACAAGTGTATCTGGGGAAACGCGTTGGACAGTAGCGGCGACAGCTTTGGCGTCAGACAGAACAGCTCGAAAGTGTATCGGCACTTGCATTGCGAGGAAAACCGATTGAAACTCACCGGTAGACGTGTCCACATGCGTGAAGGTGACGATCTTATATTTCTTCTCCGATAATGCAGCCGCGATGGCCTCCTGCGACACGGCGGCACCAATGACCGCTTTCAGTTGGTCCACTTTGGCTCCGTACGTCTCCAGGCATTCGGTGAAGCTATCGCCAAAGTAGCCGCTGTGTAAGACCAGGGCGTTCTCTCCGGGTTGTACTAGGTTTGCCGCAACCTACCCGCATCGACGACGTGTGAGATGGATGTGGCGAGAGACGGAAATCATGGCGCACTTGGTCCCAACCCAAAGTCCCACTGCCCGAGATCAAGAACGGCTGGCCTACGGTGGTCTGCAAGACTTCCCTTGGAGATGCGCATACGTTATCAGCGGGAGTCTCCTGCTTTGGCAAGATATAGCGCACCTAGTCATCCTGATGCAATCTCCGAAGACTGGAACGAAATCGGGGGAAACGTGGCTCATAGAAGGATGAGCATTGGCGTAGAGAACCTAGAAGAGATCTTGTTGAACAGCGAGCGCGGTGTCCAAGCAACGGGACACACCTCATCAGCGACCTCGATCGGGCTGGACGAAAACGCGTCAATTATCGAGCCATAGTTCTCGCTCGGAGTGGGATTACGCACCCTGGGATGACGAGGAGCCTTTTCGAGTTCAGGATCTCGGATTATGCAGAACAGACGACGAGGGCTTACTTGTGCGGGGCCTAATGTTTCCGATTGATTTAGTAGAGATTGCAAACGGACACTGTCCACAAATAAGGTGGCGTACTTGTTTGAAGGTGGTGCTCATTGTTCTATGCACGAGGTAAGGGATTGAAAGACACCGAGATCGGGAAGAGGGGAAGAGCCTACTCGCACACGCGATCATAGCCTATGTAGTGAGCTATTCCGGAGGTAATTTATCCCAGACTTCTTCTCAAGGGCTCCCGCGCCGCGGAATCACGGACCTCCGCCGGACCGTCAACGACAGGAAACCAGTTGTCCCTCGGACGGATGCGGCGTTACAAAGAGGCATACATTTATTCATTCCGCTTGCATAATACATACATGACTGACTAACATACAAGGTTGGAATCCCGCTCTCTGGACAGCCTAGCTGAAGGCGAGTGCAGACCATGTCACCACAGCACCGATGGTCACAGCGGTCGCAGTCCGGGCAAACACCTCGGTCACGCGGTGCACGCGCTTACGGGGTACATCGCCGGCATCATCATCAAAATCCCGCTTCCGTTTTAGGCCAGCTTCCAGCTGCTCCTGTGCATCCCGTATTTGCCGAACTTCTTCCGCCAGCTCTGTGCGTGTTTCCTCGCGAAGCTTGGCTAGTTCCGCAGAAAGAGCTGGATCAAGTCAGATCAAGCAGATTGAGCAGATAATGTCCTCACCGGCAGCCCGTCTCTCGGCAACTTCGACTTTCTCCGTCCAGGCAGCTTCAGCGCGTCTGAAATCCAACGCTTGTTCCTCCACCTGGAGCTGGAGACTGTCGTTCAACTCTTGGACCAGGCGGCAGGTCTCTTCCTGGACATCCACTCTCTCTGCAAGAGCGTTGTATAGATCTTCGTTCTCGGCCGTTCGCTCCTCCAGTTTCGAGAACCGGCCAATTGAAGCTTTCACATTCTCACTGAATCGCTCCTTGAACTTGCGTCGATACGCTTGCAGTTGAGAAACTTCCTCCTAGAGCAGGCAACATGTTAGCAGACCATGTCCGACGAGCGGAAAGCCGTACTTTGGTCGCGGCCAACGATTCTTGCAATTGATTGATTTGGATGTTCTCAGAGCGGGCCTCGGGCTCGCAATCGATAATCTCGATGATACCCTCTCTATCGTCTGCTCGTGCATCAGCGCTCTGATCCCTGCCGCACATTTCTTCAGCAAAGGAAATTTGCCCAAAAGCAGCGGGAGAAGATGATCGAGAGTGCGGCCACGCTCCAACGACAAGCGGTTCACCGACGACAACGATATCTTGGCCTTCTGGAGCAGCTTCAGGCTCTGGGGAGCTCGAAAGATCCATAGGAGACGCGTAACGGCTCTCCGCCCCAGCTTCCTCATCCTCCGAAGAGTTGTTGTGATATGAATGGTCATCAACAGAATTGTCCAATACAACGGGGTCCTGACCCTCAATAGCTGGCGACTGGGGACTTGTGAATGGAGAGCAATGGGAAAAGGAACCGAGGAACTGCTTTAACATGCTTGGTCGACTGACAGGCCAAGCAGTGCTAAAGTCCCACGATGAACGACGCCAGGGAGGATGACCAGCACTCGAAGGAGTCGATGGCTTGATCTCGATCTCTTCGACATCCGAATCCCGAGAATCAGAGACGGGAGAATCGCGTCCGTCAGACGAAGAGGAGTCATCCTCGGAAAGAATTGATGCATATAGGCCAAAGCGACCAGAAGGGGGCCCCAAAGATAGTTTATGTTGCCCCGCTCCTGGTTCAGGCACGAAGAGCGGCTTCAGCTGAGGCTGTCCGTAGAGCAGGTCGACATGAGCGACGATGGGTTGGACGAGTCCTTTATCTGAGCTGACTGGTTTACCAAACGTTATCGCATCACCGGCAGAGAGCACAGCAGGTGTCTCCGGGGCCAGTGCTTTCAGGACTGTATCATTGGCCTTGCGGATATGCGTGCCATGGTGAGAATGAGTCTATCAATGGGTGAGCTTGACGCCAACAGAAAAAAGGGCCACTTGGCGAACATCGATGAGATAACACTGCCGAGGGTGCTAAATTAGCACTGCCACCAGGAAGGGAGACGATGACATACAAGGCCAGTGTCGCTGAAGACAATCTTCGCATGATGCCGGCTGACAACAGGGCAGTTGAAGGAAGCCCGACCGGACTCGGTCTTGCTCTTGTCAGAATCGGAGCCTGGTCGGCGTCCTACATGCACGAGCTGCTGATCGGATTTGTGAAAGACGAGGGTGTGCCCTTCTTCGGCACCGTTGGACTCGACCCTCAGTTCGATCCCTTATCCGAGACTGTCAGTCGAGCTTGTCTTTAGAAGGATTGGGAGCATCTTCACCGATGATAGTGCGCTGAGGTGGAGTGCTGAAAATGGAGTGGTTCGGTGGAGCCAGATTAGCGCGTCGGGTACCCAGATACTGGATGGAATCATCCTCAGACATGCTGCTTGGACAAGTGAGATTGCGGATTCCGAGGGAGGTGAGGGTCAGGACTGAGGGGGACTGGCCGGGGTGCGGCGAATGTCACGCTGTGCCATCATGATCAGAGTCACTCGCGGCACCGGATGCAGTGAGCAGATACGGTACAATAAGATTAGATAAGATGGGATGTGTGATCAGTAATATTGATTCACCAAGCGTTATGCTGCATGTGCATGTAGGTATCAGCCTCAACTCATTGCCCCGCGTCTCAGATCCATAATCATCGAGCCGTATCATTGACAGTCTGAACGCCAGCGACAACCTTCTGCATCTCTGACCACTCAACCTCGCCACGAGACAGGGACATGTCCCCAATATCATAGACGTAGAGTTTCCCGTCACTCCCACCCAACGCGGCGTGACGCCCATCCTTGTTCCATTGCAATTTGTTGATGGCACGGCCGGTGCCGACGCTTGTTGATACAACAGGAACCTGGCAGAGCAACTATGAGCAGAGAGAAAATAGAAACATTCCTTCGGCGCACCTCGGTGTCGACATTCAGATTCCATAAATCGAATTTTCCCGATCCATCGACGGAGCCAAACAAGGCAGGGTGTTGGGGATGCCACTTCACATCGTACACATAATCGTCGGCTTCGTCAAACGAATACAGAGGTGAGATGGGATGGGGCGTCGTCGACGGCTTGGACAGCGATTTTGCACGCCACAACTTGACTGTCCAATCCACGGAACAAGACAAAAACAGGTCAGAAAAGTCGACTGGGCCAGCTAGTGGGTGGAAATGTAACCCCATGACTGGTCCAGAGTGACCTTTGTAGACATCGTACTGATTCAACCCTGCTTTGGACCCAGCGCGATCATATCTGTTTGCCTGATAGACATTCCCTTCCTCTGTCCCCACCCAAAACGTGGTCGTTTCGTTGTTGGGAAAGTCAAGGGCTGTGATGGCAACTTCGCCGGTCTTGTTGTGTCCAGCATGCACAAGTTCCAGCGTTTCTTGCGGCTGGGCCAGCATGTCGACTAGCCAGCTGCACACAGTCCCGTCGGTGCTGCTGGTGATCAAATTATGCGCATTCTGGGTGCCGACCATTTGTATAGCATAAACTGGATGGGTATGTCCTGCAGCAGACAGCGGGGTTTTAAGCACGGGAAGATGCTTTGAGCGATTGTCCCAGAGCAGAATCTGCCCAGAATAGGTTCCTCCGAAAATAAGGTTGGAGTGGAAAGGCGAGAAGAGAACAGACAAGACATCCGACTGCAGACCATGAGAGCGCTGCCAACATAAACACGCAGACTCCTCACCGGCGAATGGAACACGAACTCGGGTCGCTCCACAGAATGTGTATTCCACACGGCAACGATACCCGCTGGTTCGTTTAAAGCTGCATGGTTTTTGTTGTACGAGGCCACGGTGAGCTCGGGGAACTGGCAAGGTGTCAACAGTCGATAGAGACACAGTAGAGACCACTGCAGACCTTGGGAGACCAGTCCACATCCGTGATTGAACGGTTCTTTCCGTACCGCTCGCTCCAGAATTCGCATACTTTCTTCACTCGTCTTCCTTCCGAGTCATCCCTGCATGCGCGTCAGTGACCTGATGAGACAAGAGAGAAACGATCTTACCCTCCTGTTTCGGCACCCTGGGTATAGTCACTCATATAGTTATAACGGTCATTCAAAACTCGATGGAAGATTTTGGTCGAATCGTCAATGAAGTCAATGAACTTGGGATCCGACAAGAACGTCTCTCTTTCCTCTTCGGTAAGCTCTAATCAAGTGCCTTGAGGACACTTCCCAGTTTGGATGATTTCGAAACACGCACCGCGCACTTCCTGCTCGATCTCTAGATCTAATTTGGCCGATTCCTCCTCAAGCGCCTTCTCGTGCGCTATCCGTTCGGCCTCTTGCACCTGTTTGTCCAGCAACTGCTGCCTTATCTTGTCCTCGAGGACCTCTGGGGCCTCCGTTTCAATCTCTACCGTTTGCGTGGATTTCTCGTACACGATTGTCCGTATCTGTGCATCAAAGTCAAGACCGATGCATAGAGGACATGTCAAAGGATGCCGCACCTTTTGAGGCAGCTCGAAAAGATCTTGCTGAATATCGATGATCCGTGGCATAATCTCACTAGATGTCGATGAGTGTCGTTCACTCCATTTTGAAATCGGTGGCACCGTTCGATGACATGGTCCGTCCCAGATGATACTGCATGAGATGCGCGAGGACTAGAGTGCTCTGGTTGGAAGCTGCTGGTCTGGCTGTCTCTTCCCGAGCTTGCAAACGCTGGTATTGAAGGGCTGCCTGTGCGCGCCGGTGTTCCACTCCCACTTGCTGGACCCAAGATCTCCTCCAACAGCAAGTTCATATTAGCTTTATCCAGCTCTCTGCTCGCCACCGCTGGAGGTGTCTCGGAAGCCTAGCTAACAAGATTCGCTAGCCTGAAAGACAGTTTGTGCTGCTGACTGACGCTTGACACTCGTGACTGAGTGCGCTGCTGTCGCGCCGCGCGCATGGCCTCCAGCTTAGCCTTCTTGGCCTCGATTTGTGCCCGACGCTGCTCCGACGACATTGTGATAGGGTGAAATCAACAGTAGTGGAATCCCTGGCAGGTTATGGTGGTGGTGGACACAGGATGATAGAATGATGGGAAGGAACGAACACGTGATGACGACGCGTCTTGCTGCACTTTCATGCATCTGTCATTTGAGTCTCTCTTGTCCGAATTGATCGACTGCATCGCCGGTTCTGGTCACTTAGGAGTCGTCTAGAAGATACATGCACGACAATCGCATGAAATACGGCTGGCTGCAAAGGCATAAAAGTATGTGGGAGTTTGGTCTCAATCTTGCTTAGATAAGGAGTTCTATCACCATTCGGGTCATCGCATAACTATGAAATCCACGACAACGAGCATTGCGGAACGGAAACGTATCGGTCAAGTGCGTCATCCGTCCCAAGCTTTACCGTCTTGCTGATGTACTTTCTAGCATTTTGTGGTAGGCTTCCATGGAGAAGCCCCCTCAAAAGACATCAGGACACTTATCCAAGAGTTCTTTGTGGGCAGTGTGATTCTCATGAAACGCAACATCGTCGGTATGTTCATCTATGTCTGTCCATAGGCTTTTCCAGACATCCTTCCCAGACGCAGAGCAAACACGCTCCCTCGTCCAACAACTGCAACAGCTTGCGCATGACGCAGGCCATGACCAACCGCTCTTAATTGGTATCGATCAAGAGAACGGACTGGTGTCTGCATTTGGCAGGCCAGGAGCAGGCACGCAATTGTAAGCCCACGTTATCTGTTCCTTGGAACATCCTGAGTTTGCGGGTGTAGTCCGGGTGCGATGGCCCTCTCGGCGACAGGGTCGACAGAGCTTGCGGAAAACGTGTCATTTGCCATTGCACGAGAGCTCAAGCTCGTAGGAATCAATTGGGCCTACAGCCCTGTGGCCGACGTGAACTCTGATCCTCGCAATCCGGTTATTGGTATGATCTCGTCATTCAGACGAAAGGATGTGTACTGATCAGCCTCGCAAGGAGTGCGCTCGTTTGGCGATGGTCCTTTGATCAATCGAGGGAACACTGCAATCAGGCTGACGCCCTCACAGATCCGTCGCAAGTTGCTGCATTCACGGTTGCCGTAGCTCGAGGTCTTACGCGAGGTGGCATTGCTGCTTGTGCAAAGCATTTTCCCGGTCATGGTGATACATCAGTCGACTCGCATCTCGCCCTTCCTCAGATCAACAAGCCGAGAAGCGCTCTGGACTCGTACGAGCTTCCACCGTTCAAAGCCCTCATCTCTGGAGGAATCCCGAGCATCATGACTGCTCATATTCTTCTCCCCCTGGTCGCCCATGATCCCGCCTCCTTATCCAAGACTTTCACTACGGATATTCTGCGGACAGAACTTGGCCATTCGGGGGTTGTGGTCACAGATTGCCTGGAGATGGAGGCGATATCTAATCAGTCTCAAGGAGCCTGTGGTGTGGAGAAAGGCGCAGTCAGTGCGCTTCAGGCCGGTGCAGATATTGTTATGATCTGCCATACGATGGCCTGGCAGATTGGGGCACTGGAGGCCACTTACGAGGCCGTCATATCGGGACAGTTAACGCTCGACGAGACCCGCGTTGCTGCGCTGAAGAATGAATTTTCAGGCACCTGGGACAATGTCCTCTTCACGGACCCGGAGTTCTCCTCCAAGTGGGCATCGGTCAAGAAGGAAAGCGCAGAGCTGAGCCGCAGGAGCTACTTTCTGTCCACTGCCCTGGTGAACGGGTCCGGGTTTCGGCCGCTTGAAGTTGGCCAACCGGTCACACTTTTCACGCCGCCAATGGACAGTCTCAACAAAGCGGTTGATGACGCTGACGACATGCTTCGTACGCAAGATGGAAAAGTCAGAAATACGGCTGGGCCTTCATTCCTGTCTCTCGCCCAGTCGATCGAAAAACGTGCACCCTGCGATCACATCGTCTACGGAGAGAATAACCGCTGCACCGTTCCTACCGGAAGCACTGCGGTCATCTTCGTGCTGAGGAATGCGGACCGATATCCGTGGCAACTCGACGTTTTAGACCGGCTGGCAGCCTGCCATCCGTTGCCTTTCATTGTATTGGGCAGCTGTGCACCTTACGAGGCTCGCTTGATGTCTCATCCCTACATCGCCTCGTTCGAATACACTCCGGATGCTTTGGAAGCTGCCATGCAAGTCGTATTCGGAGAAAAGCATCCCCAGGGAACCGTACCAGTAGCCTACTAATGTGAAAATGTCCCGGCATATCAATTGCCCCATACAGATTCAGGATCCACTTCTCTCGGGCCTTGAACTTGCGAGTCATTCGAAGGCATAGTAGGACGCAGACCGGGGTGGTCATCTCCGGCGAGCGCAACCCGACGCGAGTCTTGTCGATCATACAGATATGCCCGGACGTAGGAAGCGACCAAAGCCAGCGGAAGAAGTGCGGTGAAAATGAGAACGGTAATCTGTGCCGATGCTCAATCGGAGGTTCAGGGAAATGTCGTAAGAAATCTCACATAGACAAGCTGAGGCTTAGGCCGCAGCGACCAGATGCTGACACAGATCCATGTCGCGGCAACACACCATACGATATCTCTGCGCAAGAATACGACCACCAAGCTTACAATGTTAGTCCCGAGCACGACTCCGAAAGCTGGCCATTGATGGTCATTGTAGTTGGCGGGCGTGCCGTCGTAAAGCGGAATGTAGGTCAGTCCCAGTGCGATGCTAGACTGCGTGAGCGAATAGCTTCTTTGGAAGTAGAGCTTGACACACAATAGATTGAGCGGAAGCATGAGTGCAAATTGCACCACAAAAAAGAAGCGCAAGGGCGCGTGAATGAGAGCCATATCGAAGGGTCGTTGCGTCGTCGGGGCATGGTAGGTGAGCAGCGCGATATTAGAATACAGGAGCAAGATAAGCAGAATGCCCTGAAACACAGTCGCGAGAATGAACCACTCAAACACCTGCTTGAGGATCAGAGACCGAAGAGGGAGGGAAAGAAAACGTCAGGTACCCAAGCGATGGCCCACAATGCCATAACCCAATTAGCAAAAACCAGGGAAAGCCCAACTCCTTTCGTTAAAGTCCTCTGGAACCGACAGTGGTGAGAATCTTCACCGTAAGAGCGAGCAAGGTATTACCTTGGTTTCCGGCTTCCTCGCGAGCACAAGAAGAACACAGTATCCGATTTGACCTATGTACATCGCGGCGATATACACCGAAATCACGGATGGTCGGGGGGAGACCGGGGTGGGGTACAATCTCGATATTTTTTGGATCGAGGGGTTCATCACGAAGGCACAGACGACGACCGACGCAATGTTGATCAGCAGTGACAGTGGTGTGAGTACCTCCGGGTCGAGTTAATGAGACGATAATGATAATTGTGGATAGATAATGCACCTGCAATCTACAAACGAGCTCAGAGTCAAGAACGGGAAGAATATGCAGTGTACAAACCGAACAAGGGCAAGATAGTCGCGCACTGCGGGGTGTGAGGTGTCTAATGGGAGGGAATCCATGGCTCGTCGTGGGGGTAGAAGGAAAGGGGTTGGAGGGCGGCGCGTCCGCAAGTTATACTCATCATAGTGCTAATGGCTTGACGTCACCGGCGAAGTTGGGTTGATGGTCACATACGCGTGCAGCGCGTCACATCCGTCCCTGTGCTCGCATCAAAGGTACGGTAGACTTCAATGTCCCTCATTCAACCTACTGGCCGCAAAGGACCAAGATTCGGCAAAGGAGGAGGCAGAAGGAATAACAACAATCAAATCTACGCTTGCGCTCTTCCCGTCGCTCTAAACAGTCCCCGATCTGACTCATTCTCGCGATCTCTCCTCGGCCTTGTGGGTCTCCGACTTACCACTCTCGAGACTCCGCTATGTCGTGGGGTCTTCGATGAGGCAACGCGCTCAGTCTGGGTTTTGGAGAAGGAATACACCATGCTGCTGTGGAGACGAGGATTCTTTGGCAAGGGAGACTTGTCACGGAGTGAACCAAGTTGGCTTTCTCGCCAGGTCAACAACAGACGTACTGGAAATCGTACGGGCGTCATTATCATCTGCCGCAAATTCCGTGAACATGCTATTCTAGGTTTGACTGCCGAGGAAGTCACTGCAAAACGAAGGGCAGAGCGAAAGCAGTTCAAGATTGACCGCGCTCGGGCTATCGCGCAAGTTGCCGCCGAAGCGGAGGAGATTTTCAAGACAGAAGGTCGGGTAGTCGTACCGACTCTTTCGGGGCCCTCTATTCCTTCCGGTGCGACCTGGAAACCAGCCAGCATGTCGACAGAGTCACCAGAGCTTGTGCCTCCTCCTGTTGAGGATAGCCCAGCTGCGAAAGAGGAAGAAGCAGAAGAAGAACCGTTGGAAGATCTGGAGCATCTCCAGCTGACTCTACCTGAAGCCTTCTTTCTGATGTGGAATTTCGATTGTCTTGCTATTGAAGACCCCAATTCAGTGCGGGTGTTTCTCCGTGTGCTTTTGGATCCTAAAGTTTTGCTAGCATGAACAAATGTCCATACATCAGGTTTGGACAGCCTTTCAAGAGGCGAATTTGATGCCTCTAATATTGACAGCGCCCCGCCCGCCAGTGGATCTTCAATTCGATAATCCATTCCTGATAAACTACATCGTGTATCACCATTACCGATCTCTGGGTTGGGTCGTTCGGGGTGGTATCAAGTTCTGTGTGGACTATATGCTTTATAAGCGCGGTCCAGTCTTCAATCATGCCGAGTCTGTCGACAATCTCCTGCATGCTCGTTTCCTCCTGACATCTGCGTAGATTCTCCGTCGTCGTTTGCCCTGTGTACGAGGACCCTACGGACCGCGACGCCTCAGTCGTAGATCTGCACCACTCAACACCCTTTTCCTGGTCTTGGCTCGGCACGATCAATCGCGTGAACACTCAAGTGTTCAAGGTGCGTCATCCGCACAGAGAGACAACGAGATAAAAATGTCGCCCAGACCCTCATACTTGCATATGTCACAATCCCAGCTCGTTCTCGCGTTTCCCCGGAATCGCTCAACTCTCCGGCTTGTTTGCAATATTACTCGGTCCGCGAAGTGATCGTCCGCCGATTCATTCCTGCGCGAATGCGAGATTAAATGGTATTGTTGGTTCATAACTATGATACATCGCGCAGTCCGTAGAATAGATTGGAGAGAGAAGGACGTCGGCGAGAGAAACAGAGCGGACCATTGGATCATATTGCACCTTTGATTCCGACTTTGCGGTACTTTGTTTCGTAGACCTGGCTTAACTGGGCACCGGCCAGCCGGCAATCCAGCGTCTTCTGGGAGTCGGGACTTGTCTGATCAGTGAAGCATGCAGCAGAGTGTTCGACCAAAAATTCGCGCGCTTGGTCAATGCCATCGAATGCCAACTCTTGCTGAATGAAAACAAGAGAGATTGTGCGATAGCTGTCGATAAGTGGCTGAACGACGCGTCAACGGAAAAAGGCATTACAACGCACGCTTTGGTAATCACAAGCAGGGCCTTGACCCTCTCACGGGCAACAAAATGGTCCATGATATAGGCTCCCATGTTTGGCACAGTGGAATACAACTGAAAGAGAGCATGATAGTTGCCTGTAGCAAGAGCCCGCTGCACCTTGAGAGCGTGCACCACCGCGAGGTCTGTTTTCTGTTTCGGGGTTAGTTGACCTACAAAAAAATTCAACTCTGGACAAAAATTAGCGCGATGTGGAGCCTCATGTCAGAGCGACTGACCGCTCCTGTTACGGCCGTGGAGAAGCATGAGTATCCGATATGCGGCAAACTCATCCACTCGTCCAGGGAGGCCCAGTTCATACAATGTCTTCAAGGTCGCCTGGCACTGATTGTACTCGACCATGTCACCCTGTAACACCACGATCAAGGACAGAACACTCCTCAGATCGCACAGCCTACATGTTCTAGTGCAATTCGGCCATGTATTTCATAGACCTGCACTGTGAACTCATTCTTAATTCGCTGAACCTGGAGTTTACTTCAGCCCAGGTCAGAACGCGAACAGAGAGAACAAACGGACGGTGAGGTCTTGACGCAGGCTCTTGAATTGACTGCACGTCCAATTGTATGGTGGTCTAGGCTCTTGGCGGAATCGGGTCTTCAACTCCTCCAGTGTTTCTCTCAGTATGTGATACGGACGGATTTGTTCAGGTTTTGGTTCCTAGAACGAAATCAGCACACTCTTATCAATGCCCCTCTTGAGATGAGTCCTAAGCTACGCACAGTCGTCAATCGCAGATAGTCCTTGAACTTCTCGGTTGAAGTTCCCACGATGGTATGCCGATCCCAGTCCATCACATTCTGTGCACATCGCCTCAGAGGGATTGCACAGATCCAGTGACACTGCACATACGGGATTTGCATCCTGATCCATCGGCGACTCGCTTCTTGGATGGGAGAACAAATGCGAGTTATTCTGATTCGCCCTGAGACTCGACCCTGCGTTACGTCCCTTCTCTCGCTCAATATCATGCTCTCGTTGGAACCTTTGAGCTCTCTTGTCGAGCGCAGCGCGGTCATCCGGATCTAGTAGAGGGGTGTTGTTCTTCTGCGCTTTCTTGGCCTTTTTCGATATTGGAGTAATATCTTGACTGGCAGATCCGTCATTGGTGATGGTCGCGCACACGAGTGGAAGTCTCACAGTTTGCGTTTGAGATTTATCTGGGGTGGTGGCTTGGGTTGCAAGGCTTTGAGCTGTACAGCTTCCCAGTCCGTCGTCCAGAGTTCATGGGCCGCGAAGGAGTCTGCGATGACCTGTCGTAATTCAGCTTGCGCCTCCGATCTGTTGGTGTCCGTCATTTGTCCCAAACATTTCGCCACCCATGTCCTGCAGAGGGTGAGAAAATGGCGCCGTCCGAGAATGGCGAGTTACTTGAGTTGCGGGGGCCAGGAATCTGCAGACATGTTGGAAGTCGAAGTGAAGCAAGGTGACAATACAAAACAACAAATGATGAGAATACCCGAGCAATCTACTGTTCTATTGAAGATAACTACACCTACAAGCCTCTTCCCTACATATCTTCTATGATTTCTCGTGAACGTGAATCATTCAGAGCTATGACCGGGCGGGCCCGTGAAAGGTATGGCTCATGCATGAAGCACGCGAAGCGTCCAGTAAAAGCTATCATTATTTCACAGGCTTTATGGATAGGTCGCAAGAACAGGCTCTTGACTTCTAATGAGTCTTGTCTACAGGAGGGTCGTATACTAGAAAAAATATCAGAGTAAGACCTTTCCAGACCGAGAGAAGACATACAGATTTTCCTGTTCTTGATGGGGGTCCACTTGAAGCGCTTGACGTAGAGACTGATCAAGGTCAACGCAGAGAAGAGGATGACAGCCTTGATGCCGTTCTTTTTCCGCTCGTCATGTTCAGGCTCAGCAGCCCAGTTCAAGAATGTCACGACATCCTTCGCCATTTGGGACGTGGTTGCCGGTGTGCCTGCGGGATGTTGAGAGAGAGTGTGTGTTTGGATGAGAGTTTGCTCGTACCGTCCTCGTACTCGACCAATCCATCAAACAGAACACGGGCCATACCGATAGCACCTCCGGGGAAGAACGGGTTGTAGTTCATGCCCTCACGGATTTCGACGCCAGCGGGTGCGTCGATGTATCCGGTCAGTAGAGCGAAGATGTAGTCCTAGTTATAGCTGTTAGGGAGGAGCCAGATGAAAGAAAAGCCCAACACACAGCACCACCGTGACGGGCCTTGACGATCAAGCTCAAATCCGGAGGGAGGGCACCAGCGTTGCCGGCTCTTGCGGCTTCCTCGTTGGCATAAGGTGGAGGCATATAGTCGGCAAGCTTTCCAGGACGTTGGAACATTTCGCCTTCATCGTCGGGGCCGTCCGTGTATTCGATGTCCTCGGCCATCGCTCTGGCCTCATCGGCGGTGTGCGAAACACCGACCAAATTACGCCAAGCAATACGGTCGAGCGAGTGACAGGCGGCGCAGACCTCTCTGTAGACCTGATATCCTCTCCGAATGCTGTAAAAATAGCCATGAGGGACAAGTAGAAGTACCAATGTTTTCACTCACCTAGCGTGGTCGAAAGTGTCCACAAACCCTTTGTGCGACCAGGGGTACTCGGGGGGATGAAGTCCCTCGTCACTGGCGTGGCTAGCGTGCACTTGCGAGAGGAAGGGAAGAGATCCGTAGAGATGAGTGTACCACGCAACCGAACCAGCAGTAAAGAGGGACAGAGAGACGAGAGTCGCGCGAGAGTTCAAGAACGACTGTTGGAACAATTGAGACCATTTCCGGAGTACGTGGAATATGACATACCTCAAATGCCGAGGAAGAGGACGCGGTGGATGCGTTACGGACCTAGGTTGGCGTTGAGCGGCCCGTTTTGGCTCGGAAAAGATGAGAAAGTACCGCAAATGGGCGAGCAATATGGAAGGCATTTTTGGACCGAAGAGCAGGGGAAGGAATGGCCCTGCTGAGCGCTCCTGCACCCAGGCGCCTGGACAGCATTTTGTGGTTGGACCGAAAGGATGTGACGAAGGATGCGAGTCTGTGACTTTACATCTCCGGTTCTCTCCGCCCAATCATAGCGAGCTGATGACAGCCTTTGTTGTTGCTTGTTGGTGATGCGCCTAGGCCGCCATCTTCGCATATTGAGGAGCCGCCGAGCCGGGTACTTATTGTATTCGGATCTTATTTGAGCGCTTAAGCCACAGCCGAACATTCGTTGAGCATAGATAAATTATGCGGGTAATGCAATCGGGAGATGAAGTAGTCCAGGAATACAACGGCTCGTAGGCAAAAAAACTTATGTGGTATTCCTCCGCAGGTCCTACGATGCCTACAGCAGACACTCGCACAATTCTAAAATGGTGAGATTTAAGACAGGAAGAAATTCAAATGCAATTACCTTCGGCACAGCAGCACAAACACATTCCTGTAGACAGTAGCATCGAACATTAGCCATAGAAAACCGCAAGTCGTTTTTCTCACCTGCTAAACAGGCCATGCACCCGCCACCACCACCTGATTGTTGCTGAGCAGGTTGTTGGCTAATACCACGGCTTTAGAAGGGGATCGTTCTAAAATTGAAGATACGAACACGTAGACGGTCTGGGGCTGAGGACTGGGCTGATATCCCTGTTGGGGGTAACCCTGTGGGGGGCCGTATTGAGGCTGACCGCCGTAACCCGGTTGTTGATAGGCGTTCTGGGGTTGCTGAATGGGGTGAGCAGGAGAAGCAGGAGCTGAAGGTAGCGACACACCTGAGGATAGTAGCCACCCTGCGCTTGCTGAGGCCCGCCTGAGAACAATGAACATTTGTACTTGACAACCGGACGTTGGCGGGAAGCATAGACGCCGAAGCCTCGCTTCGCATACCTTGAGGAGGGTAATATTGTTGTTGTTGCTGTCCTTTGTAGTAGTCGTTAGCAGCCATGATTCGGGGTGGGTCGTCAAAGGTGGTGAGAGAGATCTTAAGACAAAAAAGGTGCTTGAGGCGGTGTACACGTGCTGACTGCGCTTGCCGGTTACATGATCACAATGACGGCATATGGTTAGCCGGGCAGTGTGCACTGCTAATAAGCGACAAGGCACTGTAAGCATGAACGACATTGAGAAGACGAATGGGCAAGTAACAGAAACGAAGGGTAATGTAAGAAAGTACATATTGCGGAATAGTTGCATCGCAGAATTTGTAGAATAATTGGCTGGGATCAGCGAGAAATTGCGTCTAGAGAGTTCATGCGTTGACGGAGGAATATCTGGGTCAGTCGTGTCTGTGCTGCGGTCGATAAGCTTGAGCCGAGAACGGCCTGATTCGGGACTTACGAAGAGCTGTGTACTCGTTATACGGGACGACATTAAAATTGTTGGTCTTGGTTTGTGCCAGTGATGTTCTCTGCAGGCCTGGGCCATTATGACTACGAACGCGCGCGCTGTTCAGAGCAGTCGATTAAAGGGGCAAATCAGCGACTTGCCTTAAAATGCGAATAAGGGTGATACCAAGTTGGAAACGACCCCGCCACCGGACGGATACGTCTGTGAAGATGAAAAATAAGCCCATATTGCCGTTGGGATCTTCGAGATGCTCCACAGTCGACACTAGCGATCCGTACAAGATAGGTTGCGTTGTGTTGGTAGGTAAGGTGGATCCCATGTCCAAAGGAACCGTTCCGTTCTCGGCGAACAAAGAAAGATGAGCTACAAGGAAGGGTAGTTCCTCCTCGCTTGCAGTCTATATATGAGGCTCCAGTAGTGTTTTTGACAGTGACCGACTTACGGCAGCATGATGTTTCCGGATGCATCGCGTACTGTCAGCTGGACAATAATCGGAGGAGTAAGAGGCAGGCGAGATAGAGGATTAGAATTTCCGAATTCGGCTGTTTGCTGGGGATTTTGGACTACCTGCAACTGATACGACCTGGATTGTCGCTGCCTTCAGCATCGAGGAAAGCCGGGCAGTCTGGGTATTCACCGATCTAAAGATGGGGCGGCGAGCAATGCGGACAGCTGTATGCGTGGATGAGCGCGTGATCGGGCCCGATGTGTTGTGTGCTGAATCACGTCACTTCGGTTGGACGAGGAAGAAGAGGATGCACTGGACGAATATGGAGGGGAGGCAGATGTCGGAGGGGAGGATAGATCGCTGCCCGCATCATAAAGAAAGGGGGTCTCATTGCCGGGCGCAGGTGAATCCCGTCCGGAAAACTTGGTCGTGATGTTCAAACGAGTGTGGGCCTTGGAGGTCTGTACAGTCCTCATTCCGTGAAATTACAGTCATAAAGCGTCGAAAAAATCGTATCTGATGGGAAGATTCAGCGGTAAAATATGAGGGAACCGCCTCAAAGTGGGGGAGCGCTGGTATCAGGATTGCTGCTTCGCTGAGCGAGGAGCAGCACCGCGAGCAGGGACGGAGATTGGAAGAAGCGCAAGCACCAACAGGTATCATTTATACCACCGCAAAGGCGTCTTACTTTCGAGATGAAAATCACTGTGGACATCCAGGCGTGGGTGAGAAGTAAGCATGGATCATACCAGTTCGTCCGGAAGTGTCCTGGAATCGGCTTGCTGTCTTAGATGAAGCAAGAAGATGATCCAGAATGAGGGGGTTATGTTAAATTAGAGCCGACATCGATCAAACATTCTTCTTGACATAACTCCAAATTCCCGCCATACCAGACATAAATGTGGCGGCCGCAAGCGCGGGCTTGACCCCAGCTGACGAGATAATCGCGGGTCAGAGTTTGCAGGATGACACGACGGCACGCATACCAGTGGACTTATAGATGGCGCCAGTGAGACCCCCTGCACCCATGCTACCGAACATGTCGTGCTTTCCGCGTATACCGTCGATCGAGGAATTGATCCCGTTGTAGACCAGGGCTATAACAGAGCGTGTGAGCTTTCACGAAGATCGTATCGTACAGAACCACACACCGAGCACACCAGCTGAATTTCCGATGAAAGTCCCCCTCCGTGTGACCGAATTCAATACGCTATTGATTCGCAGCCTTGAATTTGACACCGCAAGCTGCCTTGAAGCGCCTTCGCGCACACCCCAAGCACCGCCAAGAACCAGCCCTTGAAACCCGATTCAGCATGTGACATAAAAGAACAATAAGGACGGCCAAAGATGGGACGTTCGGGACAAAACGATAAGGTGGGAGACGTGTGAGCGAGCCGGAAAGAGAGCCGAACGCACGCCATGGTTCGAAAGTAGTAATTTCAAAGAGATCTCAACGCACCACCGAGATACATGGTCCCTGTGCCATAGCAAAGATCATCACTCCATCCCCTCGAGGGAATAGCTGTTCTAGAGCCCGGCGTGTCGTTCGTCTTATCATCTTCGAGAAGCAGGTAATCTAATTTGTCACCCAACCCGGCGAGTGGGTGCAGTTTGGCGGGGTCGTAAGCTCCCAAGAGAAGCTCTGAAGCAGTCGCGACGTGGTCCGCGCTGGCAGTGCTAGAGTCGGAACGAGAGAAGGTGGCCGAGCGAAGATAATCCGACGGGTTCGACGAGGAAGAAGACGCCGAGGCACCGGGGGCATCCTGTGTGGCCATGGCCGTCGTATGAAGGGAAAATTTGGGATCAAGTCACGCTATGAACCGTGGCGTGACGCACGTCATTTACGGGAATGTTTAGATCGGCGAGGTTCTTGTGCAAATTGACCCGACCTGGAGCAACTAGGTCGCTTCAACGCCCCAACATTACCAGGCCTGAGTCGAGGAGTGAGTTCAGTGCCACCAGAAAATTTGCTGTCTCAAATACATGATAGGATGGGCCACATCCACGACTGCACACTCGACGACTGCTGATCCGGCGGAAGTCGAGGCCATGCAATGGTCGGTGTCTTTTGAGATAGCTTTCCCTTAACCATTCTGTGTTTTTGTTGCACTGGCTCACGTTAACGTAGTTTGGAACAAGGGACGGCGAAATTGGAGGAAGGCGACGTTCATGCCGCAAAAGATCTATACAGCAGGAGTGTCGAAATACGACGCAATGCCTCTTCTCTCTTCAATCTCGGTGTTACTCATTATCACCTGAGTGCGCTATCTCCCCTTCGAACCCACCTCTTCTCTCATCTGTTCAGAGGAATTCGATCAAGCAATCGAGTCGTGGACCGAGTCAATTACCATGCAACCATCCAGTCCTGACGCTCACACGAGTGAGTGCGTCATATTGTTCGGGATGGCGTGGCTCATGGCCAACAGATCTTGCGTCGGCATACATCATGTCGCCTGTGTCACGGCCCGACCTCGCACTCAAGCATCTGCGGTCCGCTCGCGTCTCGACACTGATTTGCATCCTCTGAGTCTGTGGCAGAATCGCCGTGTCCTTATCCCCGGAAGACGCCGAGATTGCGTTCAATCTGGCGGCTGTTCTCGAAGCCAGTATGTATGAGATTCGGCTGTGTGCTCTTGGTTGACCCTTCCTCGTCTGGCAGCGGGCCATCTGGAAGAAGCACTGGAACAATATCAGCGCAGCAAAGACTACGGCGTAGATGTGAGTTCCCGTGTTTTCTCCTCTCCACTGCCTCGGGCCCATGCCACCATAGAGAGCTGCCATTCATATTCGCAATGTCGGCGCGAAGATCTTGGGACGCAAACTGAAGGAAGAAGAAGCAGAGAAAGGATCACAGTCATGATCTCTGTCACCGGTAGAACAGATTGTCCTCTATTGTATTACTCTCTTCCTAGAGCCGATCTTGAGCTGGGTATTCCATCCGACCTTTCAACTGATGTGTTCCATTCCGGTTCGGCCAAGGCTGCCAGCGCTGGCCATCTGTTCAGGCTGCGCGACGGCGCGACACCGTGACCACCAGTAGAATGGACAAAATGGCTGCACCAGCCATGAGTTTCACGTCGAACGACAGTCCCTCCAGAATCCGGTCAATAGCATGGCTGGAAAAGAGAGGATGACATACTGAGCGCCGGATCGGCGACGAATCCCGCAGTCGACCAAGAATTGTGGAGTGTGTCCTGTGAATACAGTAGATGCTGCTCCGCAGGCTCCAGATACAGAACTCGGCTGTGACCCTCCGTCTCATCTGGTAGCCGTAGTCGGAGGAAAATCGCGCGAGGATAGACATGGCCTGTTCAGGATCTTTGATTGTGGGATGCCCAATCCCTGCAATTCAGAGATCAAAATGGAAGGCAAGTTACGACATGAAATAACCTATGTACTCGTCTGCAGTCGGGCCGCACAGATCTGTGAAACGGCATAAGACACGAACAAACGCGGAATCTCGTTCACATACCCGTTCTGGGGTATCGAAGACCTGGAGACACGGTCAGCGCTATTCACCCGGCAATGGTCAAGTGCACCAAAATCCAAGACTGTACACCTTGGCCCGCGTCCCAATGGTGATCCATTGGTTTTCGTTTGGCTAGTGGAATCAGATTCGTAGACTCCGATCTCTTGGG
>CAVNYO010000124.1:0-90589 GCA_963692855.1 Mycena citricolor | reverse complement strand
CAGCAGCAGTCGAGTTGGAGGCCGAGTTGTCGACAGCGGATGTCGTGGCGGTGGAGGCAGACACAGTCGAGGTGGCGGCAGAGGCAGCAGCGGCAGTGGAGTTGTCCGCAGCAGCAGCAGCAGTGGAGTTGTCCGTAGCAGCAGCAGTGCTGTGCTGCCGACGGTGGCCCGGTAAGGGTTCCGACGGCGGCGGGTAGAACTATCCTTAGCAGCCTGGTCGAATGTTGTCGAGCTAGTCAGAGCCCGGCCCTTGAGTGAAAGTTTAGTGAAGGGCCGCAAGAGAGATCGAAAACATACAAAGTGTAGGCTCACAGGCGCCGCGATGACGGATCCCGCAAGGGAAGCAATAAGAGGAAGCGCTGCGACAGAGAAACGCATGGCGAACGCGAACGAAGGAGAGTGTTGGGTAAAGTGTCGATGAAAGGATGCGAATGTGTGCGCTGCACAGGAAAGTCGGTGAAGGCAGTTACAGAACGCGGCACAAGCGACGATGAAGATGAAGAAAGTCCGACAACCACAGGCTGAAGGAAAAGGATGTAATGAAAGGGCAAAAGACCAGACCACAATGCTATCATTCCGTGTCGTCGCACTTTATACACCCAACGCACCCCAGAATCCATCATGATCGGAGATCGTTGATTCCTCATTGGCAAACATCGGCCGACTTGGCTGATGGTTTCTCTACTTCCCAGGCAACCCAAATCTAGAAAGAAAATCTGTTAGCAACCACTTCGCCGGTGAGAAGTCCGTTCCGCAGCCTTCTGCAGTCCCCGAATAATTCATCTTATTGTGCGCCGCGGGAAGTCTGAAGGCACAGTGCGCGAGTCGAGGTGCGTGACCTCGAGCAAACCCAGAGCAGTGGATTCTCGCCTGACGACGCGTTGCCAAGTCTCACCACCAAGAGTTGTAGCAAGCCGAAGCTGTCACCGCCTGTGCCCGTGCTTCGACCCAAACAGGGTTCTTAGGGCCTGGCAACAACTCCCCCTGCAACGCTCCAAGGACTCCACGGATGACGAATTCACCAGCTGGGGCGCTGATTCCCGCGTTGGAGAGTGGAGCACGATGTCTTCTTCGATCCACCGTGAACATTGGCATCGGTGCAACACGCGAAAACTCGCACTCCAAAGTTGGTCGTTACGTCTAATCTCAAGGTGATCTGCCAATTGATGTGCACAGAATCAAACGCGGGGAAGCAGATCATACCGATGGACACCCTCGCTGAAGTAATCTGCTTGGCCTAGGCCCTAGATCGGAAATCAGGCATTGACCACCATCTTTGCCGAGTATTCAGTATGTGTGAAGTAGCAAGTCAGACAATTATCAATGATTTTGGGTGTTCTTGTTATCCTCCCTGTATCCATTGAAATTTCCAAGCATTCCCTTGCAGCAAAGCGCTAATTTGGCGTGGACGAAGACACCTGTGTGGACGAAGAGTGATCGGACATCACAGACTTCGCCGTTGATCGGGAATGTTCATCCGGCGAAGTGACACTGACAGGTCGGCGACTGCCGGTAGAATCAGTCGATACCAATGCCATGGTTTGAGTCGCAACAAACCGAAACCACGCGGTCTTCTAAATGGCCTTCGAGAAGAATCACATCACGGAACCGTCTATTAATGGACCTCACCAACCAGAGTGCTCCTGATGTGAAGTGCAATTCAAACCCACGTCTTTTAAGTAAGAGCAGAAACAGATAATGGCCTAACCTGTAGACAAAGAACGCACCTTCTTCAAGTTCAAAATAATCTCAAACCAGGATCGCGTCCAGCCGAACAAGAATAGAATTCAGAATCCAGATCCGAGACCCCGCGCTTAGGGTCTGAATCGAACGGTAAGCATCCGGCGTACGACCACGAGGCTCAGCTGCCTGTCTTGGTAACTAGAACTAGAGTTTGATCGCTGCAGTGATTACAGGAAACGCTAAACTTCCAAAATTCTGCCGTCGTCGTCAGAGTCCTCGTCGTTGTCCGCGTTACCCAACGCCAGTCGACCGACGGATCCTGACAGCTGTTGCCCCATCCCTGCGCCAGCATCCTCGATCTCGATGCCCTCTGACGGGTCGACTTCCGGTTCTTCTCCTTTGATCAAAGTGACTAGCCGCTCGATGTGCTCTGAGATCTGCACATCCTTATCGTGAGCAGCCGGCGCAAACATGCCTCCAGAGACGCACCTTGTCCACCTTCTCGGCCTCATGGGCGGCTCGCACAATCTGGTAGACCCCGTGCTCTCTCTGATAATCACGCCCCCAGCGGGTGTGACACAGCAGCAGCAGCGTCTCGACGAAGATCAGCCGAATTGCCTCATCCGGCTCGCGTGTTTTCGTTGGCGGCAAAAACTGCACTGCATCTGGAAGTGATTCCTGGTCTTCTAAGTCCAGCTCTTCTGGGCCGGCGAGCGGAAGAAGCAGATACGGGAGCGCGTCAATCCCAGGTGCTTCGTCCGTCGACGGCGGTACGCAGATCGTGGCCGAGTCGGGACTGAGAATCGCTTGATGCCCAGCGCTGTTGAAGGCACAATTTCTGGGTAATTTAGATTCGCGAAACCTTCAGCATGCGATCGGCTCACTTCAACAGGGACGCCACGCCACCCCTGCGAATAGTATCCCCATGCCCCGTGAACACCACGAGTTTCGCAAGCGGGTACTCCAGCTGACCACCACTCTTCTCCTGAACCCCGAATGTCCGCGGTTGGAGAAAAAACGTGCGCCCTGCAGACGACTGATTGAATTATTATGAGCATGGCAGCAACATCATGATTATCAGCACTCACCATCGACAGATTCGCAAACACGCTGGCCAGGAAATGCACATAGCCTTTCCGGGCTCGTTTCGACACATCAGTCTCTTCATCAGCCCCCTGCACGAATGCGTCCACTAGCAGCGGTAGCGCAAGGACGGACTTCGCCGGCTCGTCCGGGTATGGGACGGGTGCTGGTGCCGTTGCGCAGCGCGACTGCACCGGGTAGAATCCATTCGGCAAAGATGGCGCCAAGACGACATCGACCGACATCGTGAGTACAGCGGCGCATGCAGAGGAAGAAGCGGTGAGATTGGATAGCAGCATTGATGCGAGGTCTGCCAGTACCGACTGAGGGTTCTGCAACATGAGATTAGACAAGAAGATGGTGTAAAAGATCCAAGCGCACGATGATATAAGATACTATGAACGAGAGGAACGATGGCTCGGACAGTGTCGAGGCCAGCATCGGAGAGTCGGAAAGGTTGACCAATGCGCGAAAGGCGTCATGAGAGACACTCTGCGGGTGCAAGATTAGATAGCCATTTGGACGCATAACAAGCATTTACAAGCTGATCCCGACAAAGCAGCTTCAGGTCCCGCAGAATCTCATTATCCTGCTGTTTTTTCAGACCGCCAACCTGTGCGCCTTCGAAGAAGATGTTTCGGTGCGGGGATCCCTTGGGCGTCTGGGGCAGGAGATTGGACAGTGCGATTTGCCGCACTTGCGGGTTGCGATCACGGAGGAAGGGGATAAGCTGGAAACTTGCGGACGTTCATTAGGAGGGACACCGAATTCGATCTGCGACTGACTGACTTCTCGTAGTTGGGCCTCCATGGCTGGTCGAAAAAGAGAAATCGATATGATGGGACGTGGGGCATCTGATTGCCGACATGATTGGCATTTTGACAAGCGGCGCCAAGTCTCATCTTGGACCAGACGACTTGCCTCGCACCTCCTCGCACCGTTCCACTCCATGCCAAACGATGCCATAAAGCACCAGCCTCTCTGTGCTATCCCTCATCCACGCCTTGCACACGATGGCACATCGCCCTACAGTATCTTTCTCTTCAAGCCTCAAACTCTCGATCAATCCACCACACTCGACAGTTCGGTGATCCGACTCTCTGAGGGCTATGTCTAGGCAACTGGCATCGACGTTGGCCTGGTGAACCACTGCCACCGCTCCCCTATATATGCGGCTTTCCCCCGTCAGAGCAAAGGTTTCCAGCTGAGCTCGCCGGCCTTCGTGCCCCCTTCTTCTTTTCTACATTTCCAAACTTCCAGTCACTCGTTCACTCCGTTCCATATTCTCGCTCATCATGGTCCGAGTTTGCTTGCATTCCCAGTCCATCTTCTTGTTTTTCTTCCTCTTGCTTTCAATTATCCCCTTTTCGATGGCTTTTCCGGTGCTCGGCCGAGAATCCCCGGGCTCTGTTGCGCTCAGACGGGTGGGTGCGAATCAGAAACGACTCGCCGAATACGGGTGCGTGATCATCCGTATTATCCCCTGTCTAATATGTTCTGACAAACAAGCCCTTCGCTAGAGATTTCCGTGAACACCGTATGCGCGCGCAGGCTGTTCCGGAACCCGTAGCCCCCATCCGAAAACCCGTGATCCGGCGAGGGACTGGTCCGAAGGGGCGTGCCTCTGCGATTATCGCTATGGGCTCTGATTCGTGAGCTTTCCTGGCCCTCGGGCATGTCTGTCTATCTAATTTGGGACAACTGCAGCCTATGATCCTAGCGCTTCGACGATCTCGTCTGAAGGCATTCCACGCCCCGGTCTTCTTCGAAGTTGCAGATGCACTTAGACCGTGATGAGATAGGCCATGTACATTCATCTGTCAAGGATCCCTTCCTCCCGGCGGTTGACCGGTCGGGTGCCAACATCTAGACCGTTCTTGCAGGCTCCAAACATTGATAGCCTTGATATAAATAACGGACAGTGTGGTGCTCAGCAATTCTTCGACATGTCCGTCATTGATAGTCCCTGTTGAATTCCTCGTCCCGCCGGGTCCTGAAGCCTTCCTGGATCTTCGAACGTTCCAAGTTTGATTCCTGCATCGCAAGTCTCCTATCATGTGACTTGTGCCAGTCCTTTCAAGCAGCCAGGGACCGATACTAAAACCCAAATCAGCTGCAGAGAGAGATAAGCTACCGTGCATGTGTATGTTTCAAAAGACAGTTATTCCGAAGAAATGCAAGGATAATCTGAAGTCCAACAAGCACCGCGGGCTCAGAGTTATGGAATAGTGACATTTCCAACCTGCCATGAAGATCACGAATGCTGTGATCGAATTCGATTGAGAGTGGACATGGATAAGGTCCGACGGGTCTTACCCGTATTGGACCCTCGAAGGTCTCTTTCAAGGCTTAAAAGGCCGTTCTGTCTGTGTTCAACAGCACAGAGACTCTCTACCGCTCAGGCTCAAAAATACCCAATGCTTTCTTGGTTATTTCCCGTTTGGGCATCCCCATCATCTGCCTCTTCTGCACCGCGGCTCGCGTCCGAACCCAAGCCGGACGCGTCAGTACCGACTCCTTCATCCTGCGAAGACATCCTCAGCGACCCTCTCGAGCACCCCGTCCTCGACCGCTTGCGCGCGCTCATCGCGTCCGGCGGCGGCGAGTCCTGGCCCCCGCGCGCGTCCTCGCACGACACCTGGCCCACCCCACTCCGCGCATACGACACCGTGTACCGCGCCGTCGCGCCCTATTTCCCCACCCCCGAATCCTCCACGGACGATGCGCACAACCGCGCGCTGATTGACGCGTACCGGGCGCGCATGCGTGCGCAGCTGGCGGAGCACGTCGACCTCGCAGACGTGCGCGCCGCACTCGAACGGGCGGCGGGGCCTGACCCTGAGTCCTGCACACAGTCGGCTTGGCTTGGGATCTGGCTCGTGCTCTCGTTTCTGCGGCATTCGTACCGGTGTGTCCGATCACTCGTCTTCTCCGCCGTAAATTGAATCTTGGTTAGCTGGGGCGTGACTCCGATCGTGAGTGAAGCCCAGAACGAAAAGTCTGTCGCGTTCCCGGCAGAACTCGACGTCTCGTGGAGCTACATGCAACAGCATTTCGGCACGACGTCGCCCGGGGGGTGCATGACCTCGCTCATGTACGCGAACTTACGGGCCGACGACACGTTGGAATACAGCGTCACTGCCGGGCTCTCCCCCGAGCACCGAAGCACAGAGCTATGGAACACCAGACTTCTTTGTGGGATGGACGAAAGGGTTTGTTTCTTCGGCTTGTTTTCTATTCCCCTCGCTGATGGGAGGTGAACAGTTGCTGCCCATGTACCACCTATTCGCGCACTCGATTGTATATCTTGAAGGCGGTGATCTTCTTGCTGCTCATTCAGCCTTGCAAGCTGCCAACCAGGTGCTGCGAAATGCGTTCAAGTTTTTCTTCGGCTCGATGGTAAATGCGAAACTGAACCAACAACTATGGCTCGCCTACGTCCAGGGCTACCAAGGCTGGACGCTGGACGGCATCGACGGCATCTCCGGTGGCCAGAGCCTCGCATTCCGCACCCTCGACTCGTTCTTGGGCGTCCGACCGTTTCCGGAACCGCACAAAGAGTCGCTCCACCTCCCAACCGCCCAGCGGGACTGGCTGAATTCCCTGAGAGACTACGATATACGCGACCGCGTCAGGGAGATGGGGGACGAAGCGGCCGGACTGAAGGAGGAGCTGGACGCGCTGGTTAAACAACTACGGGTGCGCTTTCTCACCTTTCGGGGCGGCAGAGAAATGCTTGCTGATACGAATGTCGTAGTTGTGGCGAATGGGGCATATGAAACGCATGGAGGTCTACGAGTCTGTGCGCAGGCCTGAACGGAAAACAATGACGGCTGGAATCTCTGTCGTCGATGCGGCCAGTGAGGATCTCATGATCCGACACCTCAAGCAGCAGCTGGGACAGCGATTGGCGCAGACGGTTTAGTTGATGATAATTGAATGTACACACACTGACATCTCTCACATACTTATACCGATCTAGACTAGCATAAATAGACATTTGTATCTTTGTATCTTTGGCACTGACTCGCATCGGATTATCAGATTATCATGAATCGGGGTTCTGACGTCTTAGGCTTCTACTTCAATTGCATCTCAAGGTTTATTGTTTGGTTTCCCATGACAACAAGTGACTAGTAGGCAGCCCACCCTCCATCGACAGGAACGCAAGCACCATTCAGCGGGCCATCCTCGCTCAGCGCGAGAACAAATTTGGCGACATCCTCGAGTTTATTCATTGGCGGCTCCATCGCCATCGTCGAGCGCAAGACGGCCATGAACTCCATATTCAATCCACCATTCGGGTCGACGATGCTCGTAGCCATACCGCCCGGCAGGATTGCATTGCAGCGGATACCCTTCTTGCCTAGAAACGCGGCCGTGTTCTTCGTCAACCCGATTACGCCGTGTTTGCTCGCCGTGTATGCTGCGCCGGCGGCCCCGCCTCGAACTGAGGCTGCGGATGCCACATTGAGAATGGCACCGCCGGCGGGGGACTGCGCCAGCATAGCTTTGACCGCCTCGTCTAGGCAGATAAATGTGCCGGTGAGGTTGATGCCGACGACGCGGTCCCATGTCTCGCGCGCGACGCTGCCCACGGGCTCGAAGCGATCCATGACTCCCGCGTTGTTGATCCAGACGTCCAGCCGTCCTGTCTTGGAGACGGCGAGATCGACGACGGCCTTCACTTGCTGCGTGTTTGTAATGTCCGCGACGATGGAGTGGGCAGTGGGGCCCAGCGCAGCGACCGCGTCCTGCAGCAGAGACGCATTGAAATCGCAGATGACCACTGTGGCACCCTCGTCGACGAACGCCTTGGCGATAGCTCTTCCCAGTCCCTGGGCTCCCCCGGTGACGACCACGGATTTGTTAGCGAATCGAGACATGAGTGCTAGCGGAAGGTCGGCTGAGTATAAGTAGGCAACCTTCGACGACTGCGAAAGCAATAGATTGCCGGATAGGTGCTTGATAAAACAATAACAGCTCGTCGGATTGTGCTTCTGTTCCGGATAGGGTGGCCATGCCGGATGGATTAGGTCCAATTACCCTCTACGAATGACGAATGCCAGGCCTGGTGGGTAGGCAGTTGTGATGCGTTTAACGAGAGTGAATAGATGACAGGTGTCTAATCTGATCCGGGTTCGTCACATGCCCTTACTCCATGTGCCCCAATTTTCAATGGCGATGCCCAGGCAGGTGATACTTAAGTAACGGTCATGTACCCGATGAGTGTGGCGTACCCTGACATATCCTACTGAAATCTGCTAATTAAATAAACAAAAATCCTTGGGATCCAACAGTGTTCAATGGTCAGGCAAATCATGTCTGCTCCTGAACCTCTGAGATGAGACCTTCCATGAGATACGGAAATTTACCATTGCTTTAGGAAATTGTGACCCATTTTCCTCGAGTGAATGTCACTGGAAGTGTTCTGGAGCATGGAGGTCGAATGAGGAAGCATACACCGGACACATACAGTGGAGCGTGGATCCAAGCTGTTTCTCATTGGGACCCTGTAAATCAACTTATTTACCTACTGCATCTACTACTTTAATGGATATGACAAGACAGCAAAATGGCTAGTAGGCAGACCATCCTCCATCCACCGGAACGCAAGCGCCATTCAGCGGGCCATCCTCGCTCAGCGAGAGGACGACTTTGGCGACATCTTCAAGTTTGTTTAGTGGCGGTTCCATTGCCATCGTAGATTGCAGGACGGCCATGAACTCCGTATCCAAAGCACTTGGGTCGGCGATGTTCGTGGCCATGCCCCCAGGCAAAATAGCGTTGCAGCGGATGCCTTTCTTGCCTAGAAACGCGGCCGTGTTCTTGGTCAACCCGATTACGCCGTGCTTGCTCGCCGTGTAAGCTGCGCCAGCCGACCCGCCCCGAGCTGACGCCACCGACGCCACATTGAGAATGGCGCCGCCGGCGGGGGACTGCGCCAGCATGGCTTTGACCGCCTCGTCTAGGCAGATGAACGTGCCCGTGAGATTGATGCCGACGACGCGGTCCCATGTCTCGCGTGCGACCGTTCCCACAGGCTCGAGGCGATCCATGACCCCCGCGTTGTTGATCCAGACATCCAGCCGTCCTGTCTTGGAGACAGCGAGATCGACGACGGCCTTCACTTGCTGTGTATTTCTGATGTCCGCAACAATGGAATGGGCGCTGGGGCCCAGCGCGGCGACTGTGTCATGCAGCAGAGACGCATTGAAATCGCAGATGACCACTGTGGCACCCTCGTCGACGAACGCCTTGGCGATAGCTCTTCCCAGTCCCTGGGCTCCCCCGGTGACGACCACGGATTTGTGAGCAAATCGAGACATGAGCGTAGTGGGCAGGTCTGCTGGGTACAAGTGGACAGCCTGAGACTGCGAAAGTCATATGTTGCGGGAAGGACAATTGATAAAACAATGATAGCTTGTCACATTGCGCTTCTCTTCCGGTTAGGAGGGCCAGGCCGGTTGGATAAGGTTCAACGAACGCCGGGCCTAGCGAATAGTCCGGTGAACAAATGGATCGGAGTAGATGAGCGGTTACTAGGAATGATTGATCATGCACTGTCGGCATCAGGTGAAGGTTTCCGCAGTTGGCTATACCAGGAGATTCGCAGCATTTACAAGCCGACGCGCAGTCCAATGGATGTGAAGTCGAAGTCGAACCCGAAGTCGAAGGGACGAGCCAAGGGGCTGGAGAAGAGTCACGATGTCGTGATTAATAGGAAAACGTGACCTGGACGGACCCTAGAGCAGATTGGAACAGTCAAGATACCAAGTTGCTACATTATTCGAAGCAAGTCCAACAAAGAGGAAATAGATCATAAGGTATGGGTCGTAAAAGTCATCATTGAAACACACCCAAAAACGATCGGTACACAGAAATCCAAAAATACAAAAGGGTGACTTGAACGCGGATTAGAGATGTGTGCAAAGCAAACAAGGATGTTTTGTTCAGCAGTGGTATATATGCGACAACACAGATCGGGTCTAGAAGGGCGACTCGTCCCAAGATTCTGAGCAGCGGGTCAGAGAGCGATCATAAATCGTCATTACCACTCACCCTCAGTGATACTCTTCCACGCCAAGTACAAGACGCTGACAGCAGCAGTTTCAAGGATCGTGGCAACAAAAGAGCCATCGACTTTGGCCGAGGAGCCCTAAATGACATGTGAGTCGATGCTTGCGTAGATATCACAAGATCACAAACCTTGCATATCACCTTGCTCAGGAGAAAGAACGCAAGCTGGCTCAATACGAAGAGCACCGCGGACAGCACGTAGAACCACATGGGCCGCAACTCATTTAGCACCGCCAGGACGATGTACGTCATAATAATGAAGTATATGATCACGGCGCTGATCAAAAAAAGTCAGCAGATATCTACGATTAGCACACAAGAGAACGCACACAGCAGGCCATATGCTTGTTAGGACGAACAAGGGGATGCTGTGGAGTGAAGACAGAGGATTCGAGGGGCCGAAGGCGGAAGTGATGTGCAACGCAATATCGAAAGATATGTATGTCGTCGCAGCGAAGAAGAGGAAAGATATGAAGTAGAAGGGGATAAGACTACTGGGCGTCCCGTCCTCGACGACCTGCGTCGCTACTAGACCGTTGGCCAGCAGCATCCAGAAAACAGTGGCAACGACTCCAGCGTGTATGGCCGTAAGAACAATCAAAGCTGTGGAGCCCTGCTCAAGAAAAGAACCCGTGGTAACGAGCTGGAAGGGCAAAGATATGAAGTAAAGCGAAAGTAAAGCCCGCAGCTCGAGGCGACCTGCAAGTAGCGATCAGCTGATTGGCAAGTTTGGATTGCAATCGGGCGTGAGACCCACCGACGGCGGCTTTCCTCCGGCTGGTTTCCCAGATGAGAACGGCGGTGAGAATCATGCTGAGGGCACACACGACAATATTTGCGATATTGCCCAGAGATCCTGCGTGGCCCATACGTGGTATCGCGCATGTCGGATTCACACCCAGACCTGCGGACGACACAGGGAGTGAAGCGTTGGTGAGCACGGTCGGGTCCTCATGTAGGATCTTTCGTGGACGTGCATGAGCATTGGATATGAGTGCTCAATGGTGCTGCGTACCTGGCGGTAGAACAAGTTACACCATGGGTATGACCCTGTGTTACGACAGAGGGTCGAAAAATCACCGAAACGCATTGCGCGTTAGACCGAGAGCGAGTTGCCTGAAGACGGGGAGTGGAGTCCTACGGACAGAGATGGGCCCTGGAAGCCAGGTGGACGAGGGGGTAGCGGCGGGCGAAGGCTGGTGAAGGTCTCCAAGGAAGGGCGGTGGGAGATAATTCACAACAATAGTCAACAATACTGGCGATTTGATCTGGAACGCGTGGGTCTACCCTTCAATGATACCGTGATCGAGGGCCGAGACCGACAAACCGTTCGTTGCCTTCGTGAGGTCCGTGAAGGTTTAGCAAGAGGTCGTGCGTATACAGAAAGTCGTGAGGGTGCTGAGAGCGTTCGGGGAGACGTGTGTAACAAATGTGAGCTCAATGTGCATGCCTAAATCTGTCCGACTTCCCGTCCCGGGCCGTATCCACTGGTCATAACGGGGAACTCAAGCGCGTCCTGTAGCGAGGTGATCGCATTGTGCTGGCTCTCCCCTTCCCCCTTTCAATAAACCTGTCTTACATGATTCAAGCATATCGACTGCGTCCAAGTCACTTACTCCAGGCCTTTGGACCTGTGCCCTTGACTCTGCTGTTCTTCCTCCTCATAGGCATTGTTGTACACGAGCGAAGGGTTGCCAGCTCTGTCGTTCACTTATGATGCCACCTGTGGGCTTTGTCTCTACAGCAAATGTACAGTTGGCAAGGCAGATTCAGAAGGTGGATACATCTCCGAGAGCAAGATCCGACTCGCGCGTATTCATGGTCCTGTGGCCATCGCTACTGACTCGTAGTCCGACTCTGTCTCCGGCATACTTCATTCGGGTTTCGACATATGCCTTCGCCTGCCTACTTCATTTCAAGCTTCCTCTCCGGAGCTCAACGGAAAATCTGAGCATTCTTCGGTGTGCGTCGTCCGGATAAAGGCTGGTGTTGTCTAGAATTGTGGAGGGGGCGCCTTCGGGTTCGTACCTCCTTCGATCTCGTGCCACAAATGTTACAGGCCTCTGGACTGTCGGGAATCTTTTCTGCCACCGTCTTTCGGGGTCGACTCTCTTGATGATACTTCGCATTGTTCTAGTAGAATGACATGTAGATTATGTGTGCGCCAATGAAGCCCAAAGGACAAAGCCATCGCATCCGCCTTGGAGATTTGTGATCGGTGTTTGCCGACACTATTTGCTGCGTCAGACATCAGAGCCACGCCAGTGTGGCCATAATCTACTTCGTCTCTACACCCCGTTCCAAAACACACGAGAGTTCTGCGTTAACGTCGAATCTTGTAGACGCTCAAAAATACTGTGCGATGACTTCTGTCGCTTTCTACCGTTTAGTTTTGACCTTGCTCTCTTTCGCATCCCCACGCAGGCCCATTTTTAGGGCTGCCAGACGATGAATCGTGGTCCATCGCCGATATTCGATGCACCCGAGTTCCCAACCCTTCGAAGAGTGAAGCCGCTGCCGAAGCGGAGGCGCACGGGCCCAGCATCCCACACGGACGGTGACGATCAAGGCGGCCTCCCATCGTTAAGCACCCTTGGCCTTCCCTTTCCTCTGCCAGGCCCCGATGCAACCGCCGAAGAACTCATCGCGCATGCCGAATCCCTGTCCGCTCACATGGCCCTCCAGTCATACTACATGCCGGGCTTGCAGGATATTTTTAACCGGAGTGAGCTCAGTGGCACAGGAAATGGGCATGTGGGCTACTCGGAGGCGGAGGAGGGGGATGACGGGGAGGAGGATATGTCGGATCACTTGCAACAGCCTGGAAACACAAAGAAGCGGAAAGTACCCGCGAACACGTCGGCGATGCCAGGTCATGATCCAGGAGATACCCCATCAGGTGGTGAGGAGGAGGTCTCTGAGCGAGGGATGCCGCCAAATAGGTCGGAAGAGCCCCTCCAGACAATCCCGACGCCCTCGTCACCCTATGCTGGGTTAGGGATCCGCAAGGGTCAGCCGCCACGCATCACGCAAGCGGGGCTGCAACACAAAGAGACACTGAAGAGTCGGAAGCGGCAACTCGCCGCTGTTCTGGGTGCTTTGAGCCACGGAGACACTCTTGCACTCGACCAGGCGCTTTCCAGCAGCTACCAATTCCCTGGCGCTGGGTTTGAGCCTGCGGATCTGCGGGTCCGCATCTCACATCGTTTCGGACCACGTCTGGCTCGTGCTGCTCGATTTTCAGAAAAGTTCAGGCATCCGGACAAAAGTGCGTTCATGGAGTCTGAATTCACGTTTGCGTGTCCCAGCACAAGTGAGTGATTGCTCTCGGGTCTACTTTCAATTTTATCTATCTCTGATCTGTAGCGGCGGAACGGCTTGTCTCCACAAAGGAAGAGGTCGCGGCTTTGCGGTCGCGATTTGAAGCTGAGCTGGCCAGACAAGCCGCCAAGGCTGCGAAGATGGCTGCTGCCAACAAGCTCATGTCCAACCTGCCCTCCAGTAAGTCAAGTAAACAGAAACGAGGCAGCAAGACGCAAACCCGAGCTCGACCGACAAATATCAATCAACCAACCTCGACTACGGCCTCCACGACCACTAATTCGCCGACGACAGAGAACGTTGATCCCGCAACGATGATGGGAATCAAGACCCGCGGGAAGAAGAAGAAACGGTCTGCGTTGGCTAACGCGTCGAACCCCCATCATTTGCGGAATTATGTCCCATCACGGTTGCCTCAATCGGGAGCGACCAACGGGGCGAGCAGCCATCCATACAATGGGCTCGGGCCGCTTGCCCTGCGATTCTTGTCTGCTGACATTCCTCCTCGGCGACGCAGAAATGGGAAACCGGTTCCCATGGGCGATCCGTCTGCGCTCACTAATCCGGCAGACGAGTGGATCTGCCCGTTCTGTGAACACGATCTGTTCTATGGAGATGAGCGAGAGATGAAGCGGGCTGTCAGGAGTCGGAAAAAGATCTTGAAGAGGCGGAGGAGAGCTAGAGAACGGGCCGCTGCTGCTGCAAGCGGAACCAGCACAGCCAAAGCGCCTCCCGAGAAGACGCAAGAAGAATACGAGATGCACCCAGGATATGCGCCCGGCGTCGAGGATATCGAGAACTTGCCGACGCACACCAAGTGGCGGGGTGATCCAGGAAAAGAGCTCCAGCGCGCTGGCGATATAGGATCGGGCGCGCCTGGATGAAACGGCCCATCGTGTTTGGGTGTTAGAATCTCATCCCATTTATAAGTCATTTCAATGTCTCCATGCATACGCATGTATCGTATCTCACACTCGTTTTATCCATCCCTGCATCACGCATCGGTCGACTTGTTGCGTGATTACGGAGGATGCGCGGCATCTTTCTCATCGCTGTCCGATGACGTCAGCGTCCAGAATCTAACATACTCAGACTGTAAGCACTCTCTGTCCGATAATGTGCAGGAGAATGGGCTCGGCGGAACCGTAGGAAAGCTACTATAAGGTAGGGCACTTTAACATTAGCCTAACTCTTCGCTCCGCCGTGGGACAACACCAGTTCTGAGAAGGAATCGTCTGATCCTTCTTTTTCCATGAGTGTTTCGCTTCATCCCTTCTCTAACGAACGCTCTTCGTATATATGTATGTGTACGTATGTACTATGTAAGAGTCGCAGTGTGCTTCGCCTGTTGAGTTGAAAGCATAACATTTTCCACTGCGTATCAATCAGGTGATCATAGTCCAGCCTGTCAGGCCAACACTGGCCGCTTACCCAAAGGTTACCACTCTCCACCATGTCGACGCCTGCGATGGCTTCCGGCGACCTGCTGGACCTCGTCTCGTCGTCAGGTGCGGCCACTATCTATCCTAATGACGACGCCATTCTCGCCGTCCTACAAGCCCGTTTTCGCGCAGACCTGCCGTACACCCGTATCGGCTCCACCCATCTGCTTGTCGTCAATCCCCTCAAAGCACTGTCCAGCGTTAGCGATGCCAGTGCCCGCGAGTACGAGGAACGATGCTACAAGGACACCAATCTCCCCGCCATCGACTCCCCAAAGCCGCTCCAGCCGCACATGTACGAGACGGCTTGCAGGATATATCTGCTCATGCGCCGTCGGGCAGAGCCGCAGATGATTATTCCTCGTGGAATCACGGCGTCAGGCAAGTCCGCCTCATTGCGTCTTCTCTCGAGTCAACTCTTGCGGCTGTCCACGCACTCACGAAAAGAGGCCAAGCTTGCCGACCAGCTCCGCGCTCTGACGACACTGGTCGATTCTTTCGCAAACGCTAAGACGCAAGCGAATCCTGACGCCTCTCGGCATTCCAAACTCGTCGAGATGCACTTCAACGAACGCGGTCGGTTTGCTGGTGCCAAATGTCTGCTATTCGGTCTCGACAAGTCGCGTCTGGTCAAGCTGGGTCACGAGGAGCGGACGTATCACGTCTTCTACCAACTCCTCGCTGGTGCCACAACAGCTGAGCGGGACCAGCTGTTGCTCGAGGATATGTCTGAATATGCGTTGCTGGCGTCGTCCGGCACGTATCGCCTTCCGGCCGGCCCTTTTTCGGATGACACCACCGGCATGGCGGACCTACGCGCGGCACTGCGCACACTTTCCTTCAAACACACGCCCGCCGTCCTCTCCCTCCTTTCCGCCATCCTTGCTTCCACTAACATTACCTTCGTGGCCGCGGACAACAACACCGAATCGTCGACGGTTGCCCCGGATTCCATCCAAGCTTTGCAGGTGACAGCCCGCTTGCTGGGTGTCCCTTCGGACGAATTGGAGAGTGCACTCACGAATCGGAGTGCCTATGTTAGGAAGGAGCTGTACACTGTGCTCTTGAACGAGCACAATGCCGTCAACCAGCGAACTGCGCTTTCCCGGGATCTCTATGCGATCTTAGTTGCGTTCGTCATGGAATCGGCAAATCGGCGCATTGAGCCGCCCAGCGGGACGAACGTGATTGCGATGCTGGATACCCCCGGTTTCTCGGCACCTGCAGCAGCCCTTGGCCCCGCGTCCTTCGAATTGTTCGCCAACAACTTTGCGGACGAACTGGTCCAGGGATGGGTGACGCAGGCTGTGTTTGCGAATGCGGAGGATGTTGTAGGCAATGAAGCGTGCCTAGAGCTGTTCCGCGGTGTGCCTGTGACAGAACCCGCTGTTATCCCCAGCAGAAAAGGAGACAAGGAAGCTCGTGGTATCCTCGGTGTCATCGGCCGAGCTAGCATTGCCTTCAAGACCGGGAAAGGCGCTGACCGGGACCGCGATGAGGAGCTTCTTGCGGAGATGGTCGGCCGTTTTTCGAGCCACGCGTCCTTCGAAACAACACCCCTGCCCCCATCTGCGGGCGGTGTTGGGACCGGCAATCTCACCGCCCGGCCACGAGCATTTGGAATCAATCATTACGCAGGGCAGTGTGCGTATGATGTGCGGGGCTTCGTGGCCGCTGATGCTGATCTGCTCGATGCCGCGCTCGTGACTCTGCTACGGGCATCAACGGTTCCGTTCGTGGCCAAGTTATTCTCGGGCCCCTCTCTTGCCGCCGAAAGCCATGCACGGGATGTCAACACCATTGTCCAGGCGCAGGTTTCTTCTCGTCCATTGCGGGGGCCCTCGCTCGGTGGAGCAGAGGAGCTTGCTCGATTCGACGCCTCCAAGACGCATCCTGCCATGGCCCAGCTCGATGGTACTCTATCCGCGCTCCTTCACGGCTCCAGGGACGGCCAAGCTCAAATGTGGACTGTCACATGTCTCCGTCCTAACGATTCCGGATCGCCCAACTCGTTCGACAAGCGGCGCATCCGAGCCCAACTCCGATCTCTTCTCGTTCCCGCTTTGGTTCAACATGTAAGCGGCGGTGATTACGTGGCAGAGATGGACGCGGATGAGTTCTGTGCTCGGTACGTTCCAACCATGCAAGGGGGCACGGAGGAGCGCATCGAGCAATGTGCGCGGGCCAACGGCTGGCGCGAAGGTTCGGACTACCGCTTCGCTGCGGGTCGGATCATGCTCGAGTATGGCGCCTGGAAGATGGTCGAGGACGTGCTAAGAGGGCAGGAGAAACGGGGAGCAGATGACCAAGAGCCTATCGACGAGCCAGATGTCGACGAGACCACCGAATACACCCACGGCCATGCCTATGAGGCAAGCACCGAGAACTTTGGCTACGGCTCTGGCGGTCTGCAGACCCCCGCTGATCCATTTGCTGGCGGCATGCCTGCACCTCCACCGGGAAGCGGAAGCGGCTGGGCTGGCTCTGACTACAAGGGCAGTCCCATGGGAACGATGGAGGGATACCCCGATTCGCCTCTTCCAATGTCCAAGGACGACCACTCGGAGGTCACTGGTGCTGGCGCCCCTGCGACCGGGTTCGTGCAGAAAGATGCTCTGCTTGCCAACAACGAAATGGAAGAGATCCCGTCTAGTCGGGCGCGGCGATTCTGGCTCGGTGTTGTCTGGACCATGACGTGGTTCATCCCAACATTCCTGCTGTCTTCCGTGGGTCGCATGAAACGTCCTGATATCCGACTGGCCTGGCGAGAGAAGGTTGCTATCTTCCTGCTCATCTTCCTGCTCAATGGGATCGTCGTGTTCTACATCGTCGTGTTCGGTCGCTTACTCTGTCCTGAATTTGCCAAGGCCTGGGGAGTGAACGAGGTTGCTCAGCACACGACGACGCAGAACTACTGGGTCGCCATCCAAGGCACTGTGTACGATGTGACCAATTTCGTGCAAGGCGACCACAGTGATATCAATTCGGAGGCGAGCAACGGCCAGGATGTGCTCACTGTTCTTGCCGGTCAGGATCTCACGTACTATTTCCCGGTCCCCCTTGTCCTGGGTGCGTTGCTTTATTTCATTGGATGATCATATTGCTAACGAGCAATCGTTGGGTTAGGTTGTCCTACATTGGTGACTGACGGGTCCATGTTCTTGACGCCGAAGAACTTCACTCAAGACGAGCCTACTGCGATGCACACCAGCGGCCAGCTGCAGAGTGTGCCAAACTCAGCGTTGCACAACAACGATTGGTACACCGCCACATTCTTGCCCAAGATGGCCAATTACAGGAAGGGTCCTGTGGTCATCACAACGGGCACCTTGAGATCGCAGGCTGCTGATACAGGCATCGCCAAGTACGTCTCTTCGATTTCTTGTTAAATTGTGGGCTGAACCGTTCGCGTAGGATTTGGGGTCGATACGGCAACAACATCTACGACTTGACGGACTACGTCAACACGCTTTCGATCAACGTGAACAACAACGCCTATGCGTTCCTCGACAACAACATCGTCTCTGTTTTCAAGCAGCAGTCTGGCCAGGATATCACCAAGCCTCTGAATGCCGTCCTGGACGCCATGAGCGCCGATCAACGTGGATTGAATATGCAGTGTCTCAACAATGCATTCTATATCGGACAGTACGACTTCCGAAAGGATGCCCGATGCACCGTCCAGAACTATCTGCTTCTTGTCGCCTCTGGAATTCTGATGGGTTCGATGGGTCTGAAATGTGAGCCGGCTCTAAGTGATTGATCAGTGCGCCTTGCTGACGCGGCTTCTTCAGTCTTGGCTGCCTTGCAACTCTCCCCGAAGCGCAACCCTGAGCTCCAAGACAAATTCGTCCTGTGCCAGGTCCCGTGTTATACCGAAGGCGAAGACTCGCTCCGACGAACCATCGATTCTCTCTCCGCACTCAATTACGATGATAAGCGTAAGCTGATATTCATCATATGTGATGGGAATATTATCGGAAGTGGGAACGATCGTACGACACCTCGTATCGTTCTGGACATCTTGGGTGTCGACCCTCAGCTCGACCCAGAGCCGCTTCTGTTCAAGTCTGTCGGCGAAGGTTCAAAAGCGCTGAACTACGGGAAAGTCTACTCTGGCTTGTATGAGTACGAGGGCCATGTCGTTCCGTGCGTACCTGTTCTCGCTGGACACTGGATTGCGCTGAGAGTTTCTTCAGGTATATGGTCGTGGTCAAAGTTGGAAAGCCTACCGAGCGGGCGAAACCCGGCAATCGAGGAAAGCGAGACTCTCAGATTCTGCTCATGCACTATCTCAACCGAGTGCATTTCGATGCTGCCATGTCACCACTGGAGCTGGAGATCTATCATCAAATGCGGAATGTGATTGGTATCGACCCGGCATTCTACGAGTACATCTTCACGATCGACGCTGATACTGTGCGTGTCTGTTTCACCCTGCGATTCGCTGTGCTAACTTGGAGGCAGTCCGTGACACCCGATTCTCTCAACCGACTCGTGGCCAGCTCATCAGACGACTCTGCGATCATCGGCATCTGTGGCGAAACGAAGCTGCAGAACGAAGAGGATTCGTGGTGGACGATGATCCAGGTCTATGAGTACTACATCTCGCACCACCTTTCCAAGGCTTTCGAGAGTTTGTTCGGCTCAGTGACGTGTCTTCCCGGTTGTTTCTCGCTCTATCGCATCCGGACAGCAGATAAGGGCCGGCCCATCATCATCTCAAACCGGATCATCGACGAATATTCGGAGCCTAATGTCGATACTCTGCACAAGAAGAACTTGTTTTCGCTCGGAGAAGATCGGTTCTTGACGACGTTGCTGATGAAACATTTCCCGACCTACAAAACCAAGTTCACGCCGGATGCGATAGCTCACACCGTTGCGCCCGAGTCGTGGAAGGTGTTGTTCTCTCAGCGACGTCGTTGGATCAACTCGACCGTGCACAACTTGTGTGAGCTTGTGCTGCTGCCTGAGCTGTTCGGGTTCTGCTGCTTCTCGATGCGTTTCTTCGTGTTCATTGATCTCCTGGGAACCCTGGTGAGTGGCCTTGCCTCATTATGGCTAGTTTTGGCTGAACTTCCCGGCTAGATCTTGCCTGCCACTGTCGTTTATCTATTTTACCTGATCATCGAAGTGGCCCTTGGGAAGCAGGCCGTCCCCATTATTGCCTTGGCTATGATTGCTGCGACGTACGGTCTACAAGTAAGTGTCTGCGGTATTTCTTTGTATGACATATTGATCTCGCGCAGGCCATGATCTTCATCCTGAAGCGCGAGTTCATGCTGGTTGGATGGATGATCGTCTATATCCTTTCGTGCGTCGACTTCTGCTCGATTGTGTGTTCATATCTTGACGACTCGTGCAGATACCCTGTTTACAGTTTCTTCCTGCCGGTGTACTCTTTCTGGTGCATGGACGAATTCGGTTGGGGTAACACGCGTTTGGTGATTGGAGAAGGCAAAGACAAGAAGGTCATCATCAATGAGGACGAGAAGTTTGACGACTCGATGATTCCGCTCAAGAAGTTCAGTGGTAAGTGCATTGGTGGATTCGATGCATTTCCTCCTGCTCACTAGTCGCGGCAGAATACGAGGCAGAAGCTTGGGAGACGGCAGATCGACACTCGGACGGCAACCACTCGGAATACAGCGGCAAGCCTCGATCGCGGTCGCGAGGGCCGTCTCCACGGCCGTATCAGGAAGCTTCTCAGGCGGGCGACTACTACCGGGACACGAATCTGACTGCTCCCCGATCTCGAAACCATGGTTCCCAGCAATCTGTGATGTCAGTTCCCCAACTGCCGTACATGCCCTTCAACGGTGGCCCTGGGTCGGTGACGGGTTCAGACCACGGGATGATGGCGCCAATGGGCTACCAGAACACAGGCAGCATGTACGGGATGATGCCCCCGATGATGACTGGCATGCCGATGTACAGCACGCCGAGCCTCAATGGGTCGCAAATCTTTGCGCCCCCTGTGATGCCTGCGGCGGGTGGGATCCCGCGGCCGATGTCGACGCTGTCTATGGCGACGACAGCGAATCTGTTTGCGTCTGGGCCGAGCCAGAACCCGAACCCATCGGACGACGATCTGTTCAATGCGCTGAGGAATTATCTGAGCACACAGGATCTCATGACTGTTACGAAAAAGTGTGTGGTTGTGTTGTTGGCTGTGTATCGAGGCTGACCGGATGCGCAGAACTGCACGCGAAGCTATCGCTGCCAAGTTCCCGAACGCAGATCTTACTTCTCGCAAAGAGTTTTTGAACCGTTCGATCGACACGATCCTTTCAGAGTCATAGATTATCTCTCCTTCAGCATTATGGACTAGCACAATACACAACTTAGCGTACACTACATTACTTAGTCAGACTTGCTTTGCATTTGGACGCGGTACTTATGGACTGGTAAATCTCATGTACATTGTTTTAACTTGACAATCGTGAAGTAAGTTCAGCCAAATGACACGGGTATTGAATGAATGCCCAGCTCATTCAATCATTTACGTGTTCTGGCCTTCACAGGCGTCGCCGCTACCAGAGTGACACCCTCTCTGCGCTCCTGTTCCCTCGCCGCAGCCAAGCGCGCCGACTCGTCAGCCCTCTTCTTCTCCTCTGCAGCCTTTTCTTTGTCCTTTCCCCGCCGCTGCGCCTCCGCAGTGTCCCGTTCCCGCGGCTTGAATGCGCGTTTCATGCTCACCTCGCGCGTCAGTACGCGCTTGCGGGCCCCGACGCTGCCTTCGCGCTGTTGCTGCTGCTCCCGCTCGCGTTCCTCCGCCAGGATGATCGAGTGTGAGCGTGATCGAGCCCGGGCAGGCGCCTCCAGTGTGGATCCCGACGACGACGACACCGGTTCTGGGATCGCGGACGAGCGGGCGCGTTTTGGCGCCTTTGATGGTTCCGGAGATGCTGAGCGCTCGTCGTCTTCGGTGTCTGAGTGGTCCGAGAAGGGTGAGTGGGGGAAGATCTTGGATCGCAGCAGCGCGGTCTGCTCGGGCAGCAGGGATGAAAACCTGATGAATATAGTAGGAGAAAGTGAGTGCGCAAGTAGGCGGTGCGAGATTGGGAACGCACCGTTTCTCGACGACGTCTTCGCAGAAGACCTGCATCCAGTCGCGGTCTTCCGTCTTGTGCAGTAGCCCGGTATCGAGGGTGTTGACCAGCTGCCACATGGAAAGTTTGTCCATGAACGACTCGAGTTTGTCCTCCAGAGTCGGCGGCGGTGGCGGCGCCCGCTCCCCCGGCTTCCTAAGTTTCCGGTCCGGAGGCGGCTGAAATGCTGGTGGTGGAGGCGGCGGTGGCCCGGGCAGAGACATCTTGAGGAAATGAAGTAGGATTTGGATGAGAACTCTTCCCGGGGTCAGTCTCGGAGCATGCGGAGGGTGAAACTGGTTGGGTCTCACTCTCGCTGCTGCATTCGCTCCGTCCACTTCGTTCGCCATGCGTCGTTGAGCCACGGTTCCTGCCCATCGACCTCTTCCTCCTCGTACTTCTCGTGCGAAATCGCGTACCACATCATGGTCTCCTCCTCCTCACCCTCCCCACCGCCGTTCGCCAGGATGTGCGACAGGTCTACTTGATATTTGCTTGTCACTGCGCGCGGGGCGAGCAGTAACCGCTCGATCTTGGCGTGCAGGGGGTGATACGGGGTGCTCGGGTCGTCGGACTCGGGCTGCACGCGTAGCAGTGATGGGATAAGTAGGTCCAGCGGCATGACTGACTGCAGATCCAACCCTCAGAAAATCCAGGCGAGTCATGGTGGAGGATGCTACGACCCACCTCTGGTAGCCAGAGGAACTGGAAATACGTCCGCGCGACGTAATCATCGCACGACTCTTCGGCGGCGTTGAGTGGGTATTCGCGGGAGATTGATTTATCTTGAGACGCTGTCCATTGGATGCGCGGTGATGTAGGGAGAGTGAATTGTAGCGACTTGAGAGCCATTCGACGCGTCGTCAAGTTGTCACCGTCAAGTGAGAGGGGGTGGGTCACACGACATGTGAGGTGACAGAACGCTAACGTGACAAATGAGGCTTCCCCTCGAACCGCCACCGTGAAAGCAATGTTGTTTCCGCTCCGCTTCAGCACCGCATTGCTTGATAAACGAACTCATCCGATACGCACACGCAGCCTTCTCAGCTTCTGGGAAGCGACCTCGCTCACTGTCTCCTGATGTCGGAACATCTATCCCGAGTCTTTGAAAGCACTCCGCGTCTATCCCGGTCGACTCTGATGACGTTTGGATGATCAAGACGCCTTAAAACATGATTTCGAGACCTGTGTGCTTCCGTGGTTAAATATGAGCCTACAAGCCCTTAGTAACCAGCATGTCGTCCTCTTGCGCGTCTTTCTCTTTCCCCCCAAGCAGCGACCAGGTCTATTGGATGTCTGTCAAGCACACGCATGTATTGATTCATTCTCAGACGTCTCTCAAAGAGTCTGTGATGGGAGGCTCACCTATCCCGTCGAGCCCGGAAGGAAAGGAAAGTCGTGCATCGAAGCAGCGCTCAGTCTGTGTCTTGACGATCGTTCTAGCTGTGCTTTCAAGTGGAAGACCCTCAGGACCCACGGAACTTCTCAAGTTTGAAGAAATGGAGCATCATTCTACCTCCAATACTCATGGTCATCTTCCTCTGTAATCGGATCTCATTTAACGATGCGTTCGCACCGACTCTGACCCCATCCCCAACAGCCTCATCGGCGTCCAGCTTCGCTCTCGGTCTCCCGAGCATGACGGCTGATCTGGGATGCTCGCAGTTCGAGGCGTATCTCGCGCTGGGAATGTTTCCGCTCGGCTTTGGCGTCGTTCCGTTCTTCGCGTCCCCGCTGAGCGAGAGCTGGGGAAGACGCCCCGTCTTCCTGCTTTCCGGACTCCTTTTGGTCCTCACGCATATCATGGCTGGACTGTGCGTAGCATCATGGTCTTTACTTCAAATCTCTGACCAGCCCGACAGAGCCCGGAATACAGCCACGGTGGTTGTCGCCCGCTTCTTGCAAGGATCCTCCGCTATTCTGGTCAACGTCGTCGGCGGGGCGATTGCCGGTGAGTGCCATAGTAGCGAAGGACCCCCAGCTGTCTCACGAAGGGCTTAGATATGTGGCTTCCGATAGACCGTGGACTGCCCATGGCCGTGTTCTCCGCTACTGCAATGGGCGCGAACGGTGTTGGCCCCATCTTCTCTGGCTGGATAGAACAGAGCCCTTTGCTCGGTTGGCGCTGGATTCAATGGGTTCATCTGATGTAGGTCTTTCACCGTCTTTGTAAATCCACTGATGCAGACCAGCATGCTGCAGCTGCCTGACAGTCTTTGGGGCAGCGATGTTTTTGACCACACGCGAGACACGATCCGCGGTTCTAATTGGACGTAAATCGGAATATGGAGCTCCCGCCGATAGGCAGAGCTTACGACACGCGATTTTGGTATCGTGCACCCGGCCATTCTGTCTGTCGCTCGCTACTTTCCCGCGCAACATAATTTACTCCTGAGGCAGATTTCCTGATCAGGGAACCTGTCGTGACGAGCTTCAGCGTAAGTTTCGCCTATTCCTTTTGCATTGCGTCACATTCGTCGCAGATCTGGATCTCATTTGTCTGGGGAGTTTATTACGGCATTCTTGCATCTCTCCCAGCTATTCTCCGCACTGTGCATGGGTTTTCCGCGAGTTCCGTAGGGCTTGCATACATTGCCATCATGTTCGTCCGCTCCCCTGGTCCTGTCAATGTGACAGCGGCGACTGACCGATCATGCACAGTCTGGGAGCGGCGCTCGGATTCTGCACGAACCTCTGTTTAGAGCGATATCAGTCCACGCGAAGCATCGATCCGACGCCCGAGAGCCGGCTCGCCTATGCATGTGTTTCGGCGGTCGTGTTCCCCCTGGCAATGGTCTTCTTCGCAGTATGTTCGATTCCTTCGGTGCATTGGGCTGCGCTGGAAGTCGCTCTTGTGGTACGTGCGATCTTCGGGACAATTCGATCCAGAACTAATCGTGGTAGCTCTGCGTATGGTCAATATTCGGAGTCTATGGCGCCGTCTTTGCATATTTGACAGACTGGTGAGCACATTTTTATTACGTCTGTTGTTGCCGTTCTCGAACAAGTCTAAAATAGCTATGGCCCATACGCATCATCCGCTTTGGCAACGCAGTCGCTTCTGAGTGAGATACTTTCCGATCTCACAAATCAATCGAGGATCGACCTGCTTCAGGAAACATCGCAGGCGCCGGTTTTCCTCTATTCATTAACAAGATGTTCCAGGCGTGGTCGTTTCGTTCATGCAACCTGTTCTTCGCTGGAATGGCTGTGTTATTGATTCCGATCCCATTCGTGAGTTGCGTTTTCTATCTCCGGTCTATTGACGAGCCTCGCTTTGGCAGATTCTCGTCAGATTCGGACCCAATCTCCGGGCAAAGAGCCCGTTTTCCGATGAAATCATGAATCCGAGAACGGAGAGGTGATACAATGCAGTAATAATGACTTCATGTCCGGCCCGGAACGGACACTTTCACAGTTGGCCGCAGATGTAGGAGATGATACGCACTAGTCCTCCGGCTACTCGTTCAGTAGAGAGACTCTCGTCGACCGGAGGACAATGAATGAAGAGCACCGGGGTCTTGCGACCCGCTCTTTGGGACTCGGCGAGCGAGCAGTAGTAGATGAAGTCGCATAAAAAACGACCTGCGTCATTGGAAGTCACGATCTCCTGCGAAGGAAGTCAGCGCAAGCTGAAAGCATGATTAGCACGTGTAAACCACCCACCAACGGATCAGCATCCGTCGTCAAATGCGCCGTGAGGCCATCCACGTCCACCGCCGTCCGCAGCTCGTCCGCGAACTCCACGCCGTACCTCGCCCCGCCGAACCCGCGCCTGCCTAGCCCGATCTCCGGCGCGAACGCACCCTCGTGGTCGGGCGAGCGGTAGCCCGATTTATGCCCCAGGCGCTCGGCGCGCAGGATGCCTGGTCCTGCCACGCCCACGTGCACGATGAGAGAGTAGCCATCTTCTGGCGGGGCGAGCGATGTCCCCTCTGGGGGGAGATCGGAGGCCGGGAGCACCGGGGGCGCGGCGTGCAGCCCCGGGACGGTGCGCAGGACGGCGGAGTAGACGACCGGCATATAGAGAGAGGTGATGTGGACAAGTTCCGGTTTGCCGCCCTTCGGAGGCTGCCCGCGTGGAGGGGTGGTGTTGATGACGAGGTCGTGGAGCGTCTGCACCGCGAGCCAAGACGGATTGTTCACAATCGTGTGGAAAGGCTGTGAATGGATGCATAGATGGGAGGGAGAGAACGATAAGCGCGTTGGAATGATGAGACCCGTGCACAAACGGACGTACGCCGAAGCCGGTGATGAGAACGCGGTGCTTGATAGAACCATCCGCCATTGCCTTGATTTCAGCGGTTGCGCTTAGAGTGGATAAGGGGGACTGTAGTATCGGGAGACGAGTAAGCTCGCGCTGATATATATACTGTGTGAAGCAGGACAATCGGCCATCGCCGGGGTCAGATGGGATGATGAGATCAGGTTCCGTGTCCGGTCACAAGATCGCGATTTCAACCTTGCCAACTGCGTTCATGTCGGTCTTCACCCTACCCAACGAGCTTCTTCTTCATATCTGCTCTCAATTCCTGCCTCCTCCAGACATCCTGACGCTCCGACAGGTCTGATCGCCCACTCTTAAACCCGCCAGTCGATTGATCTGAGCATCGCGGCAGACTTGTCGCAAGTTTGCCAACGTGAGCCGGGACAGAAGCCTCTGGCTGCACTTCCTCCGCGGATTGCGGCGCAGAGGGGATGTACCACTTCCAGAGGCGGCGGATCGCAGTGCCGCCTTCTCAGGAGACCTTGAACGCATCGTCATCGCAGCATCGAGGACGGCGGATACTTGGCAGCTCCCACGCGCCCCGATCCACTTCTTTACTCCTTATCGGGGAGAAACGATTCTCGGCCTCGAGATATTTGAAGATTTGTGGATCCTCATTTTGTACACCAATGGCCTCGTGTATCTGCACAGAACAAACTCGCCGGAGAGCCCACCGGTGGCGGAGATATCCCTCCCAGCGGATACACGATGGCGCTCGTATTGTGCGCGCATGCTCAACAATACCGTATTTTTCGCGATCTCAGACTGGTCAGTTGTAGTCTCCAAATCGCGTCTCGATCTCAAACGCAGCGTAGGTCCGACTCGTGTGAAACTCGTCTGTATGCCATTGACACGAGATCCCCGGGACTGGAACGAGGTTTCGAGTTGATTCACAAGTTCTTTACGGCGGAGAGGACGGTCTGCGCGCTTGACCCAACAAAAGAACTGCTTTTCATGAACACGGCTGATGAAGTCCTGGATATAATTCAGTGGGGGAAAAATCCGAGTTCCGTGACACAATTCTCAGTGGAGAACGAGGCGGATGAGTTTGTGCGATCTCTCCCATCGATGAAATCCAACTGGCTGAATGCAAGTAGTATAATGGTGTTTTGGCGCTTCGGTGCGTCGCGAACGGCTTTCTCCTCGTTCGGATGCACACGATCGAGCTTCGTCGAACAAAGTCATCGTCCTTCGAACAAGACGGTGACGCCATCACACATCGCCTGCCGCACTCTCTGAGGGAGAAAAACATATCCATGTCCGAGATCCAACTCGATGGAAAGACCAGCACAGCTCGAATCCATCTTCTGGTGCACGACTCCCACGACCTGAATTATTACACGATCACCGTGAGCGCAGCAGACGACGGAGCGCTTTCTCTGAATGTCGCCCATGCGCGGACGACTCAACCGGCCCAAACGCAGGTCCCCCATTACCAGCGCCCGTTCATCAGTACCCATGCACTGGGCTCGCAGGGAATCCGCGCGGTGTGGATCGAACGCGAGAGCTTACGGATGAGCAGGTGTGTGCGTCTGTGCGCCATCGCGAACACTCGCGCCCGCGAGGACATGCAGATGGAAAGCGCCGCCACCGTGTTCGAATCGTCCTCGTACGATTTACGAGGTGCGGTTGATTCTATTTTTTATTTATTTATCTCGTTTCCAGTCTGATATCGTGATCTCGATAGACGATTGGACACACTGTGCAATCGGGGAGATGAGCGGGGTCGCGGTGCTGGGTAATAGAGCCGGACAGGTTTTTGTGCTACCAATTGGCTATGGCAGGGTGAGACAGGTGAAATCCAAGCTTGACAGGCATTCGAGTACCATCGAGATTATCAAACATTGATCAAGGGTTGTGGAGAAACGTTCGCCGAGTCACACCCAGCAGCAGATGCTCATGAGACACGTACCATGTGATTGTGAGTGAGAGGATAGAGTGTTTCTGAATTGCCGATTCGAGTGCTTTGCTGACTTTTTGTTTCGCAAAGCCGAGGATTTGCAAGATTAGATTTGAAGCCGGGCCGTTTTCTTCGCCGCTTTCGCAACACCGCTCTTGATGTTACCGATGGCATAAGTTGAACCTCAGCATTTGCGCGAGATCATCCATGCCAAACAGTGAGATAGTCTACGCCCAAGGACCAGACAAAGATTTTGTGTCAGATTCCAATCAGTTTGGCCTTCCACCTGGGTTGCTCTGAACTTGTAATACATACATAATATGGAACACTAATGTTCGCATCGGTTCCGTGGAGTAGGAAAAACCATTGCTTGATCATCGACGTCGTCATGCGGACTTGGTGAGCAGTGCGCTCTCGATTATATTCGGCATCCTAATCTTGTCTTGAACCAGACACGCGAAATTATTTAAGGCGCCAGAAAGCATGACCCTCCTCAACTCATCCGGCACACTACTATGAAGCTCATCATCACAGGCGCAACGGGCTACGTCGGAACAGAGACCGTGTCTCAAGCTTGCAAGGATCCCAGAATAACTTCAGTGGTCGCTGTCTCGCGTAAACCGATTCCAGCTCCCGAAGGCACGCCTGCAGGCAAATTCAAGAGCGTCGTCGTCAGCGACTACGACCAGTATCCCGACGAGGTGAAGAGGGAGTTTGCGGGCGCCGCTGCGTGTATCTGGTGCGTGAATCGCTCATGGATAAATCCCCATTGTCAATTGGAATCAGGACGGTGGGCATCACGCCGCCCAAGTCGGTGGAAGTTGGCCCAGCAGAAGCCAAGCGCATTTCCCGCATATCGACGCTCGTCGGCATCCAAGCGCTCGCAGATTCGTCTCCTGCCAAGCCGTTCCGATTCTGCTATATGAGCGGGTCCGGAGCCATCCGAGACCAAACCGCGAAGGTTGAAGGAGAATTTGCGGAGTTTTATCTGATGCGCGTGAGCTTCCGGACGCACTCCACTTGTCGGATATGAGTATCACTCACCGATGGCGCAGGGTGATGTGGAAAATGCCGTCTTTGATTTGGCGGGCGAGCTTGACGGATTCGAGGCGTGTGCGGTGAGACCGGGAGTGATCACCGAGCGTGCTAAGATAGAAGACTCGCGCGACTTCGCGAACAAGAACGGCTGGCCCATTATCGCCACGGAGGATTGCGTCGCGTTGATGCTGCATCTGGTCGTCAACGGTTTCGAGAAGGATATACTGTCGAATGACGAGATGGTGGCTGCTGCAAAGCAAATCTAGGTAACCTACTGTACAACGCACCTTCCTTTGAGCATCTAGCACCGCACGCCCCAAACAATTTTGTAGCCTTGACCGAAATACTTTCATTGCCATTGATGATGCAAATCTTGGATCTGTGACTTACCCGCTGAGAGATGTTCTTGAGATTCATCACTCACCAGGGCTTATGGTGGAGTCCCCATGGTCTGATCTTACGCGGGTCGGGCATCAATGCATCGACGTCTAACCCCTTTGGGTAATCGCATCACTCCTTTTGTCGCCTTCCATCAGCTTGTTACGCTCTCATTGGCTCCTGACGCCTATCTCCGAGATAATCTTACTTCTAGGACTGAAATTTGAGCCATTCTAATCATAGGACCTGAAGTAAGCCTAGGCACGGCATCCTTGAAGCTATTTTCCTCGAGAGACGCGCGGAAGGTCGACTGTTAAGTACAGGTTGGGGGCGAGGCATTCACATCTTCACTCCTTATTGGGGAGAAACGATTCTTGGCCTCGAGATGTTTGAAGATTTGTGGATCCTCATTTTGTACACCAATGGGCTGGTGTACCTGCACAGAACAGACTCACAGAGAGCCCGCCGGTGGCGGGAACAAATTCGCGAGATCCCGGTGTGACTGAAAGAGTGAGGATGATTTACACGCTTTGGGTGTCCGACTAGGATTCTCGAACAATGATGAACGACTGCGGCGGCCGGATGGATCAGAAACGAGTATCCTCGAAGGCACGTCTAGGCACGTCCGATGATGAGGAATACATTCCTGCGCTGATACACAGCGTCGAAGTCGTCGGTGGCATTTTGTCTAGCGAAGTCCAGGATTTTCAACACTAGATTTGAAGTCTGTTTGTCATTGTGCACCAACGGGTGCTTGGTGGGATTCTTGAATCAGCACAATGATTACTGCTATCGAGCTAGTAGTAGTGTCTTGGCGGTGCGCCTTGTCGCGGAATTCTCAAAACATAAGACAATTTTTGGCCTTCTGTCTGAAGTAAGTACTGAGCTTGTTACTCACCGTGGAACATGAATTCTCGGTTCGCTTCCGAGCTTTGATTGACAGGATGTGATCAACCTTGGTCATGCCCACCTTGTGAGCAAGGCTCCAGTGACGAACACCCGGCATCCCACTGGAGGGTATTTAAAGCGGCCTCGGCAAAGGCGACCCCAACCCATCTGACAGCACAACCATGAAGCTCATCATCACAGGCGCGACGGGCTACGTCGGCAAAGAGACTGTGTCTCAAGCGTGCAAGCATCCGGGAATCACCACGGTTGTTGCGGTCTCCCGAGCGCCGATTGCGGCTCCCGAAGGCACACCGGTGGGCAAGTTCAAGAGCGTCGTCGTGAGCGACTACGACCAGTATCCCGACGAGGTGAAGAAGGAGTTCGCCGGCGCCGGCGCGTGCATCTGGTGCGTCACTTCATCCTTGATCGATGAACGAACCGCCGCTGATGTCTCGAATCAGGACAGTGGGCATCACACCCCCGAGATCCATCGTCGTTGGCCCGGAGGAGGCGAAGCGCATCTCCCGCACATCGACGCTCGTCGGCATGCAAGCGCTCGCAGACGCGTCCCCCGCCAACCCGTTCCGATTCCTCTACATGAGCGGGTCCGCGGCCGTCCGGGACCAGACCGCGAAGGTCGACGGGGAGTTCGCGGACTTCTTCCTCATGCGTGTGAGCTTCCCTCTCCGGCCGCACGCGACTGCGCGGCAATCCGCATGACTGACTGACCCACACGTTGCCCAGGGCGACGTCGAGAATGCGGTCTTCGATTTGGCGGGCACGCTCGCTAGCTTCGAGGTGTGTGTGGTGCGGCCGGGGATGATCGTTGAGCGCGTCAAGGTGGAGGAGTCGCGCGAATTCGCGACGAAGAATGGCTGGCCGATTATCGCCGTGGAGGATTGTGTTGGATCGATGCTGCATCTCGTCATCAACGGATTCGAGCAGGAGTCGGTGTCGAATGACGAGATGGTGGCGGTTGCAGAGCGAATCTAGGTGGTCTACTTGCTCCTGTCTCCCTTTAAGCATCCCGTAATGCATGCCCAACCAACTTGGTTGGTCTGAGCGAGATATTTCAATTCTATTGAATATGTAGATCTCGGCTCTGTGTCCACAAGCTATACTTAAAATATTGCTGAGACACATGTCCAATCTCATCTCCTGATCGACGGCCTGATCTTTAGCCGACCAGACAATCAAGGCATCAGATTCAACCCCTTTGGGCAAATGCATTACTCGTTTTGTCACCTTACATAACCGATTTGCACCTAATCAACGGATGAACGGGTGAACGGGTGAATGACCTGAGAATCGAGCAGCCCTAATATGCCTTGTGTGATATGTTTATGGGTGATATCGGCAGAGCATAAATTGATGTTCGAGAATTCAACTCAAATAGCCACACTGGCTACCAATAAATGCCTTTTTCTCATTGCTCTGGGATGCATTAAAAGGCTGAGAATATGCCTTTTGTAATATTACATGAGGTTCTATTGAATTCGAAAGATCCTCAGAGGACCCTCAAGGACTGGTACCTTGTACGGGGGCCCCTCTATTTTATAAAGTGTTGGGAACTACGTTGAGTAAAACTTGAATGAACCAAGTGCGCAACATGTGCCCGGCTTCGATCAGCCGAGTTACATGCCGTGGAACGTCATCGGGTGGATAGGACTCAGCACGAAGAACCGTGAACTTATTACATAAAGTAGAACATGGATTTTTGCGTCGCTTGCGAGCGTTGATTGACAAAATGTAATCGACTCGGTCATGGCCACGGTGAGCCGGGCTCAAGTGACGAATACTCGGCATCCCTGCAGGGTATATAAGACCGCCTCAGTCGAGAGGTGACCATCGAATCACCCAGCACAACCATGAAACTCATCATCACAGGCGCAACTGGCTACGTCGGAAAAGAGATCGTGTCTCAAGCTTGCAAGCATCCGGGATTTACGAAAGTAGTCGCAGTCTCCCGAAAACTGATCCCCCCTCCCGATGGCACGCCGGCGGGCAAGTTCCAGAGCGTCGTCGTCAGCGACTACGACCAGTACACAGACGAGGCCAAGAAGGAGCTCGGCGGCGCCGGCGCGTGTATCTGGTGCGTGCATCGCTGCTTCTGGAAGAATTCCCCGGGCCGCTGACACGCTAAATTAGGACGGTGGGGATCATACCCACGAAATACATCGAAGTCGGCCCGGAAGAAGCGAAGCGCATCTCCCGCACATCGACGCTCGTCGGCATGCAAGCGCTCGCGGAAGCGTCCCCCTCCAACCCGTTCCGGTTCCTCTACATGAGCGGGTCCGGGGCCGTCCGGGACCAAACCGTCAAAGTCGAAGGCGAATTCGCAGACTTCTTTCTCATGCGCGTGAGCTGCCTCCAGACGCACTCGACCCACCAGCAATTATTCTGACTCGTACCTTGTGCAGGGCGACGTCGAGAACGCGGTCTTCGATTTGGCGGGCAAGCTCGCTGGATTTGAGGCGTGTGCGGTGAGACCGGGATTGATCACCGAACGCGCCAAGGTAGAAGAGTCGCGCGAGCTCGCGATCAAGAACGGCTGGGAGATTATCGCCGTGGAGGATTGTGCGGCGTCGATGCTGCATCTCGTCATCAACGGATTTGAGAAGGACTTGTTGTCAAATGACGAGATGGTGGCTGTTGCGGAGCAGATCTAGGTGGCTTTGCCTGCTCCTTCCTCTGAGCAACAATTACCGCATGCCCCAAACAATTTTATGACCTAGCAAGACATTCTGATATTCATCAATTATGCAGCCCTAGACTCGAACACTCAAAGAACATGGAATTTTGCTGATTTTCCCCACTCGTTAGTCTCATGAACTGACCTTACCGGTTTCATCTTGCGCGGAGGAGACATCAAGGCATCAACCTCCAACCCCTTTGGGCAAGTATATTACTCGTTTTGTCACCTTACATCAGCCCGTGGCATTTCATTAGCTCACTCCTACCATCCCTATAAACTCGCAGATCGTGGAATCTCTACAACTTGCGCGAAAATTTGGAAAACATCAAGATAATGAGGGCTCGTATAGGCTTCCTGACACCTGCTACCGAGTTATTCTCACTTTCGGTGGCGGTATTCAGGCAATCTTTGTCATGGGACCCGAAGCAAGCGAGATCACGATATGTCTGGAGGCTGCCTCCGATAAGTACGCAAAAATTTGGCCAGTATAGATTGGGGTACACGGGAAGGTCCCGGAATGAGCGAGCACGACTGACACGATACGTCTCCGAGCAAATCCAACCTAATTTCCCAGGAGTGGGGTCGGGCCGCAGAGAGATCGCCGCCGGTTTAGTTGGAGAAGTTTCGAGATCGGCAAACAGCCGGCGTTAGGCACATGCTGTGTGATTCTCAGAATTAGAAACACAATCCGACACGGGTGGGGCACTGCGTCACGAGCTGCTTCCCACTTACCAAGCAGAGAGTCTCGGTGGCTTCTTTCCTTGCGAAGTCCATGATTCGTAAGACCAGATTTGTAGACGGCCCGTTTTCCCCAGCTGGTTTCGCAGAGTTGTGGCAAAACGGAACGTTCCCGTTTGATGGGTACCGATTAGACAGGTGCCAAGAGCAGTCAGCACAGCCATCGATTTCGTCTCCATTTCTCCATGCCGCGGAGGGAAAACGCGCCATTTATGGGCATCTAGAAGCAGTCGCGCTAGGTTATTTAAGCGCCAGTGGACATAGCTTGTAAGTCATCCAACACACACACACCATGAAGCTCATTATTACCGGCGCGACTGGCTACGTGGGCAAAGAGACCGTGTCTCAAGCGTGCAAGCACTCCGGAATCAGCACCGTGGTTGCTGTCACGCGCAAACCGATCGCAGCTCCCGAAGGCACGCCTGCGGGCAAGTTCAAGAACGTCGTCGTGAGCGACTACGACCAATACACAGACGAGGCCAAGAAGGAGTTCGCCGGGGCAAATGGATGTATTTGGTGCATCACAGCATCGCTGATCGACTAGACGAATCGCCACTGACCAGACAAAACAGGACGGTCGGGATCACGCCTCCCAAATACCTCGAAGTAGGCGCGGCGGAGGCCAAGCGCATCTCGCACACATCTACGATCGTCGGGCTGCAAGCGATCGCGGATTCAGCCCCGTCGAGGCCGTTCCGATTCTGCTACATGAGCGGGGGAATGTCCGTTCGGGACCAGACCGCCGCGGTCGAAGGAGAATTCGGCGAATTCTCGCTCATGCGCGTGAGCTCTTGTCCGCCGTCGACGTGGGAATCACCGTTCGCTCACACAGCGCACAGGGCGACGTCGAGAACGCCATCCTCACATTCGCAGCTGAGCATCAAGGCTTCGAGGCGTGCTCGGTGAAACCGGCATGGATCGTCGAGCGCGCGAAGGTGGCGGAGTCGCTGCAATTAGCGCAGGAGAGAGGCTGGGAGATGATCGTGCTCGAGGATTGCGCCAGCGCGATGCTGCATCTCGCGATGAATGGGTTCGAGAAGGAACCGTTGTCGAACGATGACCTGATAGATATCGCCAAGCGCATTCAGGCCATGTAAGCGTCGTCCATGCTGTTAGTAGTCAGTCTCTGGAATTGTACCACGCGAAAAGTTCAAATAATGAGTGGCACCATCGCTGCCGACAATGCAGCAGTTTTGGTGTGTGTCGAGCGGCATTATTTGGTTGGTTTCGGATATTTCTATTGGGCACAGGGTGTGTGGAGTTCGGGTAGATCCCAAAATGCGAGTTCTAGTCACTTCGATGAAGACTCAGTCCATTAGTGATGTTGTCCACCCTATATAAGGTCCAGCGGTCCTCGTTATGACACGGAAAGCAGCATGCTCTTGTCAGGACGCAGTCGATTGAGTTGCCGCGATCAAGGCCGGGATCGTGCTCAGTCATGGACTTGGTCAAGCGATATGACTCCTACGGGTTTTACCGAGAGGTTATCACAAACAGCACATCAGCGCTCTTTCGGCTACTACATTACTTGAATCGTTAGCTTGACACCCGACCGTTCTTCTCTGATAATACCCGATCAGGATCTTTCAACCTTCCACTCGTCTGAGATTTGAACTGATTGACTGGTCCGAAACGGTAGTCACTTATCGAAAAACCGGGTATTCAAGCCATCTTCACAAGCTGCTTCAGTCAAATTCAGGTTGCAAATAGTCCAGGTACCGGTAGAACTTGGCAACGATAACTATTAGTAGAGATTGAATTTCTTCTCCAAAACTGTCGCTCTTTGCAATGGTCAACTAACCAAATGCCACAGCTCCCGGAGTGAAAAAAAACCTGCTGTAGACTAGTTTTATCTCGACATGAAGTAGCGTGATGCTAAATGCCATTTTGAGGGCTGGCTGATGCAAATCGTGTGACTTATGACATAGATAAGTAAGATACCAGCCTAAGAGTGGGATCAAAAGCCAATTGAATCACGCGGATGGGAATCCGCTCCTCCATTGACGTTCGATGCGTCGACTAGAGGCTACGAGAGGCCCCTGATCAGAGGCTGTGACGGCTATGTCATTCGGAGTATGTGTGCATTCAGAGACACATGGCAGGTGCGGCTAGTGCAGGCTTAGTCATCCGAACTTCTTCCTTACTCATCCGTTGGCCTTGTCGGCTTTGTGACGCCCATACCACGCTCAAGATTCGCCAGGCTTGATTTGAAGACGAGCCGTTTATCCATGACTTTTTTGGCTTACTAATGGGGATGTTAGAGTTCTCCTCGATTCATGGGACTGCAGCTTCGACCAGCCATCATTTTCGCGTCAATCTTACCGGATAAGCAAGCATGTACAGCGACGCTGACTGAGGTTCAGTTCACATTGGCATCTCGAAGAAGGCCCATACTCCAGATTATTTAAGCGCCAGGGAAATGGCAGAGCTTGCAACTCATCCGGTGCGGTACCACTATGAAGCTCATCATCACCGGCGCGACAGGCTTCGTTGGCAAAGAGATTCTGTCTCAAGCGTCGAAGCATCCGAGAATCACCAGCATAGTCACAGTCTCTCGCAGTGCGATCGCGGCTCCCGAAGGCGTGCCGGCGGACAAATTCCAGAGCCTTGTCGTGAGCGACTACGACCAGTACACCGACGAGGCGAAGAAGGCGTTCGCCGGGGCGGGCGCGTGCATCTGGTGCCTCACTTTGTCTCTGATCGATGAAAGGATCGCCGCTAACGAGTCGGATCAGGACGGTGGGCCTCACGCCGCGAAAGTACGCGGCAGTCAGCCCGGAGGAAGCCAAGCGCATATCCCATGCATCGACACTCGCTGGATTGCAGGCGATCGCGGAGTCGGCCCCCGCCGAACCGTTCCGGTTCTGCTACATGAGCGGGGCGGGGGCCGTCCGAGACCAAACCGCCAAGCTCGAAGGCGAGCTCGCTGAGTTCCGCCTCATGCGCGTGAGTCTCCTGCCCTTTTGACGTGGATAGCATCAATATTAATGGCCTTGCTTGCGCGCATAGGGCGACGTCGAGAATGCCGTCCTCGCATTCGCGTCTGAGCACGCAGGCTTCGGAGCGGCCTCGGTCAGACCGGGACTGATCACTGAGCGCGCGAAACTCGAGGCGTCGCGCGAGTTCGCGGAAAGCAAAGGCTGGCCGACTGTTGCCCTCGAGGATTGCGTCGCCACGATGCTGCACCTGGTCGTCAATGGGTTCGAGAAGGATCCGGTGTCGAACGACGAGCTGACGGCCATTGCGGGGCGAATCTAGGCAGTGTGCAACCGGCTCATCCCATCTGTAATACCAAGACATAAACAATTCTGTGATTTCAGCTTGAACATACTTTTGAAATGAGCTGCCCAGGTCAGATCTTGGATGTCGGTGACAAATATCCTGCAAGAATACAGTTCCGGAAATTCCTCGAATCTCGATCGTCTTGCTAGACCATCTACTTATCAAGTCGATCCTGGCGAATCCTGCAATGAGAAGTGAAGCTGTCTGACAAAGTGGCTGAAAAGGATGCACAGACTAACAACAAAGACTGCAGCGCTTCTGAATCATACGTCGCGAAGAGAGCGTTCTTTTGCTGCGAGAGGCAATCTGGCCCATGAGCAGCTTTCACTACAGATTCTGGGCTTAAGATCACGCCACAGCTAACGCGGATGGTGTGATTATTAACAATTATGTGGATTTCTCCGGGACGCCGAGCCAGACTTGAGCTTGCATATATCTTATGTAACAGCCTAAATATCATCCCACGGCCGTTGCACTTTTTCGAGTCCGACGGAAAATTTTGTAGAAGGAGAATTGCACACAAACCATTTCCTGAATCAGCGTTGGGAAAAACAGAGCGCGACGCATGACCATTGACAAGCTCAGAATCAACGTGACCGCGTTCTGACATAATGGAATTCTGACCGGATCACATCCGTGCTGTCAGCTTGAACACGGTGTGGGGTCATCGCGAATTCGTCAGGTCCGGTCTGCTTCCGCCGTTCATCCACAATAAAATCGACACCTACTGAACGACCATGTCCAAGCCACTAGGACTAGCTACTCGCCTCACCTACATCTATACACCATGAAACTTATCGTCACCGGCGCAACCGGATTCGTCGCCACCGAGCTGCTGCGCCAGGCGGCCAAGCACCCCGCCATCACCAGCGTGGTCACGGTTTCGCGATCGCCAGTCACGATTCCCGAGGGCGTGCCCGCGGGCAAGTTCACGAGCGTGATCGTGCGCGACTACGACCAGTACACCGAGGAGGCGAAGCGCGCGTTCGCCGGCGCCGGCGCGTGCATCTGGTGCGTGCATCGCGGCAGGCGCGTGCAAAATGGACCTCAGACGGAAACGCACACAGGACGGTGGGGCTCACGTCGCGCAGATACGCCGAAATGGACCACGCGGAGGCCACGCGCATCTGCCACACGGCCACGCGCGTCGGGCTGCAGACGAACGCGGCGGCGGCCCCTGCGACGCCCTTCCAGTTCCTCTACATGAGCGGGGGCTCGGCCGTCCGGGACCAAAGCACGAAGCTGGAAGGACCCCTTGCCCGTTTCTACCTCATGCGCGTGAGCATGCTTCCTAGCGCGTTTTCTTTACCACTCACACTCAAATAAATGCGCAGGGCGACGTCGAGAATCTCGTCCTTGCCTTCGCTGCGGAGCAAGACGGCTTCAAGGCGGGCTCGGTGAGGCCGGGACTGATGAAGATGCGCGCCCAGTTGCCGGAGATACTGCCCATGGCAGAGAAGAACGGCTTGCCGACTATCGCCCTCGAGGACTGCTGCAGCGCGATGCTGGACGTGGTTATCAATGGATTCGAGAAGGAACCGCTGAATAACGACGATCTCCAAGCTATCGCGGACCGGGTCGCCGCCGCATAAACCGAAATGTAGCCGTGTACTCAACCTGTACTCTTGATGCCATCAGGTCTGGAAATGCACATTGGGTCTGGAAATCCAGTTCTGGGCTCTCCCCGGGCGTCTTTCGCCCTGGATTTTCTCGGACTATGTACCTTTAACTGTTTTCTAAGAGCATACCACATAGTTCTTCTATCAGAGAACAGGAAGGTATTGAGATGGTATTGCCGGTCCGTCAACTAGTGGTCTCACGGTTCGGTTCGGGTTCGGACAATTTTTTGCTGAACCCCGAACCTGAACCGCGGTTCAGGTTCGGACGGTTCGGTTCAGAGGTTCGAACCGGCTCGAACCACTGAACCAACTTTTCAGGAGAGTATGGCATTTTTCAATCCTGTAGGACTCAAATACACACCTCAGTTACCACTGCCAACCCCCGGTATAGACCCCGCAGGGGACCTCCTGGGTACCCTTAGATGTAGCTCTATGGGTACCCAGGAGGTCCCCCCCCACGTGGGTACAGGGGGCAGCTGGCCATTTTGGGGCAGGGGGATGGGCGGGGGTCAGGACGGGGGGTGCCCATACATACCATGTGACTTGTCCATAAGAGTGGGCAGCTGGGCGGGGAAAAAAAATCAATCACATGATGCACCAAATGGGCGGGATGGCGGGAAAATCATGTGATGAGCTGCAGGAAAAAATTTCAAAATGGCAGGGTTGGCAGGGGCATTGGCGGGGGCGCTACCATCCCCTCCCGCACACTGCGGCGGGCAGTGGGTGCATTATCACATGACTTTTTGGGGCACCTTTTTGCACCATTTGGCATGATTTTGGAGCTGCTTGATAGATTGCATGTTGTGGCAGACAGTGGGCGCAAAACCACGTGATTTTCCGCCAAAAAAAGGAAGCCTCTCTAAATCATCCCAGTATAATGTCCATAGGTAAATACACTGATTGACCATGCATTTGAGCTTAGAAAACCCCAAATGCACCCTGCACAATAGGATTGTTGATGCGCTTGATCCCATCATCTGGTGGGGTCTGCTGCGGGGTCAGTCTGGCATATTCTATATTTGACCTCCCTTAGCCGTAGCAGTAGTGCTGCTGACCACCAGGGCAAGAATACAAACATTTATGAAATATCTTATCAAGGTAGACAAAGCCAATAGGGCAGGTGAAGATGTGTAATTGGATATTGCAATTGATGCAGGGCCCAGTGCGGGGTCTGGTGCGGGGTCTGATGCGGGGTCTGGTGGGGGAGCAGGGGCAGGGGTGGATTACACAAAATTTTAATGTATCTACTCTGGCTAGGGTTGTAGAATGTCACGTAACTTTTCTGTTGAGCACTGGGGAGAGCGTCTAGCAACCCACCTGTGTGAGTTGAGAGCTTAGTGTGGGCACTATGCGGGAGTAGTCAAGAGACTTGGATTATAGGGTAATAGAGCCCTCCTTATATACAATACAGGGGGCTATTTGTGTCTATTTAGGACGAGTCGACATGACTCTAGATGACACGTGATGGAGTCATAAGATGTGTATCACGACATCCATCTGGCAGATGATAAGATCATCATTTGATCAACACTCCCCCACGCTGAAAACCACAGGAAAGTGTTTGAAAGCAAAATGTTCATCGGCCATTCCTTCAGGACGAGTTGAACTCAAGTCCTAGTTGGGACCTGAACTTCTCGAACTTGACGCGTCCTAGGTTCTTGGTGAACATATCTGCAGGATTCTCACTGCCCGGAATAAAGAACAGTTCAACCTCTTCTTCCTCGACTCGCTCACGAATGTAGTGATAGCGGATGTCTATGTGTTTCATCCTGCGGTCTCGGTAGGCATTGCTGCCACTGAAGAGTGCACCCTGATTGTCACCGCAAATGGGTACTGGGATGGTGAGTTTGAACTGGAGTTCCGAAAGGACACTCTTCAGCCACATCACCTGGCGACTACAATCTGAAATCGCCATGTACTCTGCTTCGGTCAAAGACTGCGCAACAGTGCGCTGAAGTCTAGACTGCCAGCAAATAATCCCGTCTGCCAATTTCGTGAAGAAACCAGTGGTAGACCTCCTCTTGATCGGATCAGCAGCCCAGTCTGAATCGCTAAATGCAATTAGCCCTCTATCCGTCGCACCATTGAAAATGAGCGAATAATTCCTAGTACCAGCCAAATAGCGGCAGATATACAGCGCTTTATGGAGGTGGTCTTGGGACGGATTGGCAGCAAATTGTGACAATTTGGTCACAGCAAATGCAATATCAGGACGTGTGCCTAGCATGATGAAGAGAAGAGATCCAATGACTGATTGGAATTTCTTCCTGAGCTCTGGATCGACTTCATCCTCATTTGGCATTGGAACATACCCAGCCGGTAGAGGGGTCGCTGCGAACTTGGCGTTCTGCATCCCAAAGCGCTCTAGCACCTTGTCGAGATAAGGAATCTGATCAATCTTGATCGAAGATCCTACTCTACTGAGGCGCACGCGCAAGAACTCTGGAGTATCTTCAGAATTGCGGCATTCCCATCGCTTGTTGAACTCAGCCTTGAGAAAGGCGAGGAGCTTCTTGTTCTTGGAGAAGAACAGAGCATCATCCACATAGACTATTATGACGGCTATGCTGCCATCAGAGTCCTTGTAGAAGAACACGCCGGCATCCGATGTTAGTCGGATCCAGCCCATGGCTTTCGTGGACTTGGTCAGCGCTTTCCACCATGCTAAAGCAGCTTGTTTGAGTCCATAGATTGCCTTGTGTAAGCGCATGACTTTGCGCTCTTGGCCTCTCGCCACAAAGCCTTCGGGTTGTTCCATGTAGACCTCTTCGTCAAGCTCTCCATAGAGAAAAGCCTTACTGACGTCGAGTCCAGACCAATGCCAATCATTTAGCGCTGCAAGCGCCATGACTAACCGGAACGTCTCATACCTGACAACAGGAGAGAATATCTCGTCATAGTCAACACCTTCGACTTGACTGAAACCCTTGGCAACTAGGCGGGCACGTTTTCGGCCATCAGATTTTTGGTCAAAGACCCAGCGACATCTGATAACCTTCCGTCCTTTCGGGCGGTCCACAAGGGAATAGACCTTGCGCTGACGAAGTGCCTCTAACTCGTCGCGGCAAGCATCAATCCAACCTTTCTGTTGTTCAGAAGGCAACCGCTTGATATCGCGGAACGTCCAATCGCAAATTTTGGACGTATCAGGTAGGTTCTCATTTGGAACCGCTTTTGACAGCAGCGCCGTGATGAGCTCTACTCCCCCTTCCCGGCATAGCTTCTCCATGTGTGCATCCTCGTCTAGATCATCAGAAGCACCCGCGTTTGAGGAATCTGGTTGCGAGCTAGGGCCGGGAACCCCTGCATCAGCACCGGTTGATGGTTGAGATTGGGAGCTACCCTTATCTTCACCAACATACCGCTTCCATCCTCTGCTGTTCTGAATGTCACGGACTATATCCGTAGGGGTACGCTTTTCCCCATAGACGTTTCCTGGACGTGTAGGCACATTCCGCTGGCGTGAAGACCTTCAAGGCTCAGGAGCTGGTGAAGCTTCCCGACTTGGTCGTGGAATTCTACTTCTACGAGTCCTCTGAGGTTCATCCCGACGCTCTGGCGGTGGGTCCTGACGATTATGACCGTCGTCACCATCATCATTTCCCTGTACGGGAGGTGGTGGAGCCGGATCAGATGGCATGGGAAATGGAAAAGGATTATCTCCATATAGCCAATCTTCTCTGTCTACCTGTGGTGGATCTTGTGGATTCACTGGGTCATCACGTTCTGGAAATTCCTCTCCAACAGGAACGTGGGGTGGTCGATTGCTGTCAGGACAGCGGGGGAACAACTCCTCGTCGAACAATGCCTTGGTGGCGACGAACGTGGAATTGTTTGTGCGCATGAACAAAAATCCTTTCACACCATCAGGAATGCCCAAGTAGGTCATCAGCTCCGATTTGGGCGATAACTTGTTGGCGCGCTTCTCATCAGGGATAAAGACATATGCAGCGCAACCGAAGACTCGGAGTTCGGAAACATCCGGTTTTTCCTTGTGAAGAGCTTCAAATGGAGTTTTCCATTTTAGACGCCTGATAGGTGTCATATTGTAGATCCGTGTCGCATGTTTGATAGCGAATTCCCAATAAGAATTAGGAAGACAGGCAGTGAAGCGCATGGCTTCTGCCTTATCCATGATCGTACGATTGAAGCGCTCGGCATGCCCATTCTGCTGGTGAGCATATGGAGCACCCTTCTCCACTAGAATTCCTTGTTCCGCGAGAAATTCTTCCATTCCCATCCCCATGAATTCTCCCCCATTGTCAATATGCCACTTTTTGATGGTGACATTGAACTGGTTCTTGACCATCGCAATGAAATTGCGCATAGCCTGCTTGGCATCGGATTTCTGCGCAAGGCATACTGTCCAGCCATAGGAGAGTGCTTCGTCGAAGAAGCTCATGAAGTAGCGGTACTTGTGATAAGACACCGTGGGAAATTGTTTGAGATCCGAGTGGATCAAATCAAACGGATTCTCCGCTCATTTTTCGGAAGGCGGGAAGGCACGTTGGTGCATTTTCCCTTGCGCGCATCCTTTACACGGTCGGGTTTCCTCGGGAAATACTAGGTCTTCTGGAAAGCCCTTGGTATTCTTCTTTGCCTGACGTAAAACGTCTTTCGACGGATGTGCAAATCGCCGGTGCATGATCTCATAATCCACCTTGTAAACAGTGGACATGGATCGCACTGTCTCAGCCGTACTAGGCTTTGACATCAGGAAGTATAATGCAATGTCCTTCCCTAGAGTTCTAAACTCCATGATCGAGAGTGGGGACTTCCCTCGATGTAAGCTGATCCGCGATTCGTCTCCACGAACGCGAGATCCTCCTTTGAGTAAGGAGCCCAAAGACATGAGACGACCATGTAATCCTGGCACTAGGTACACTGGATATATCTGAGAAGTCACCATTGTCTTTTCTCCATGCCTTGTGACGTAATGATCGATGAAGGCTGTTCCTCGACCAATAAGGGCAACACGTGTGTTCTTATCAGCGGTCTGAGCAACAATAGGATCTGAGAGCTTCTCATATCCGACCAGATCACTAATCTCCGATGTCACATGGAGAGATGCACCTGAATCAAGAAGCCATAGAGGCCCTAATTCATGATGATGATGTTTCCCCTTACACTTAGAGCAGGCAGCAAAATCGGAGTGCACACAGAATAGATTGGTACAAAAATCATGCGAACGAATCATCAACGAATTAAGTACAGAACCCGGGGCGGCGGTGATTACGCGCTCTGGCTGTGAGCAACAATCAGAATTGTGCATGTGCCCAAGAAGGCAGGGTACTTGCCTTTCGGCGGAAGGAGCGTCCATCTCCTCCAGAAGGGTGTTGAAGTCGACGACCTCATCCCAATTGACGGGTTCAGCCTGGGCGAACTCGCTATCTCCAAACAGAAGATCAAGATCGTTCTGTTGGCCGGTGGCCATCTCGACGTCGGGGATCTCCTCAATACGACTGCGTTTGGCAGGAGGACCATCATCCAGCGTGTGATTCGAGCCGGAAGCAACCGGAGATGGAGAACGCATAATTGCGTCCTCGCGGAGCATTCCTTTCTCATTGACGATCTTGTCAAGAGTCCGGAAGCGTTCTGCGGTCACCGTCACATCCATCTTCTTGGCCAGCTCGAAGACCTTACGAGTAGGCTTCTGGAACTCGGTGTCAATAATCCCATTGTTGTTAACGGGAGACTTCTCTTGAACCGCGCGGATTTTGGGTCCATCGCGAGAGATGTGCGTGACATGCGAGATCGTCGGCGCAGGGATAGACGGAGTGAGCGAGGCGATCGATCCAATAGTGAGGGAGCCAGTGATCTCGGAGACTCCATGGACATGACTGTGATCAGCCTTGCCCTTGCCCTTGTTGTCCTTGTTCTTCCCACTGCGCTTGCCTCGACGGTTCTTCTTCTTTCCATCAGCCTTATCACCCTTATCGGGTGCAGAGCCGGAGCCCTGTTGCTGATTGGTGAACGAAGGGTCATCGCGCTTGCGCTTGGTATTGAACTTGGCCACATGATTCTGGCTTTGAGACTGCTTCTGAGCAAAATGCGTCAAGAGAGCGTCACGAACCGCAGAGACTTTGATCTCGTCCTTTTCATAGGTCTGAAGAACAGTCTCTGTGACGGAGGGAATCCGGGCTATGTTGAGAATGATCATCGCTCTGAGGAACTCAGGGATGCTCAAAGACTCGTTCTCCAGGCGAGCGAACGCCGTAGTGATCACCAGCAGCTGTGGATCAGGGTGCAACCCCACGTTGTACTTGGCGTTCAACGCGGTTTGGAAGTACGCGTACAGGTCGGCGCACTGAGCACCACCGTATTGGGTCTTCAGGTGCTCCCAGATCTTGGCAGCTGACACTATGTTGGCGGTTGGAATGTTGGCAATGACTCCCTCAGTCAGGCGCAACTTAATGCTGCCCTTCGCCCTGAGATCATCATGCTTCCATTGTTTGATCTCCGATGCGTTGGTCACAGAGCCATCCGTAGCCTTGACTTCGGTTGGCGCGGTCTCAGTCAGCACATATGAGATCCCCTGATGCTCCAGATAGGACTCCATAGTTCCAGACCAGACAAGCCAGTGCTTTCCATCAAAGATGGAGACAGCATTGAAGATGTTGTTGGAGTTGGACGACATATTGATCTGTGTGAGTTAATCAGCATCAATCTAATCTGATAGATAAAATCAAAGATCAAGATGATCAGATTCTCATAGATCATAATCTCCTTGAGAGATCGATGCATCTGGATCAAACAATGTAATCGCGATCCGGCATGGTTTCACCAGCGCTGTGCAGCAGCTGAAGTGAATACAGATAGGCTAAAGACGCTGCTCATCGTTGCAGCCAGTGACGGCGCATACAATGAATGTCGCGGCCATTGAGGCGCAGACATAGCTCTCGGGGCCCATAACCTGTTGAGCACTGGGGAGAGCGTCTAGCAACCCACCTGTGTGAGTTGAGAGCTTAGTGTGGGCACTATGCGGGAGTAGTCAAGAGACTTGGATTATAGGGTAATAGAGCCCTCCTTATATACAATACAGGGGGCTATTTGTGTCTATTTAGGACGAGTCGACATGACTCTAGATGACACGTGATGGAGTCATAAGATGTGTATCACGACATCCATCTGGCAGATGATAAGATCATCATTTGATCAACATTTTCTCTATTTTGGCAGGGAATGGGGGATAAAGATACGCAACATTGCCTGCATGTTTTGGCTGGGTCTCCAGGTCAAGTCATGTGATTTACTAGTGTTTTGGTGGGGGGTAGGAGATTAATGAATGATGTTACCTATATAATCCATGGCATGTGAAGTCAAGCAGAACATGTGATTTTCTCATTTTTTGGCTGGCGGGATGGGTGGCATAGTAGAATTGGCAGACCAGGGTCTACACTCTACTCATTGATTGTTTGCTTTACCCATTTAATATATATGTGTAGCACAGTTGTATCCATTTTTGGAGCTTGTAATAGAACGTATTAGGTACACATCTCATCCCCCCCTTCGTGGCTGAATGCACTTGAGGTTTGAAAGTTGTGTGTTCCCTTGCAAGCAATCTGCTTGGGTTTCAGCATGAATTCATTAAATAGAGTGGATTTGAGGTGAACTATATTCATTACTTGGTGTGATGTGAGAGGATGTATTTACTGGCAAGTTGTCCCACAATAGTCAGAGATCAGTGCAAATTTGACATGTAAACTCTTCACAACTTGTGTTGTGGCTTGTATCTTTTGGAAGACCAACTGCAAAAACATGGCTGATTGTTTTTACCAATGAGTCTATACCCACCCCAGCCATGACGCACTGCCTGCACCCCCCACCTTCACCCCTGCCCCCCGCCAGCACCCCCGCAACTACCCTGCCACTGATTGACCCCTGCCATCACCCCCGCCACACTGGTGCCTCAGCCCCTGCCATCTCCAAATATGTAATATTATGTAAAGTGACAGCCCAGAACACATCAAGTCAGTAGCCAATCAGAATCTGTATAAACATTGTACTTAACTATGTTTTGCTCTTCTGAGACTGTTTTTACATATATGCAGCTAAAAACCATTGGAATTATGTCTCCCTATGCTGTTCTTGTTGAATATAATGCCACTTCATGTCCTCTGTCAGCCTAAAATTTGAAACATGGAAAGAGCTCATAGTGGCTCAATGTTCCTATATAGAGAACACTTCAACATGGTTCACTTTGCATATTGCGCAAAATATATTTTCTGCAAGGGCCCAACTTCACACAGGTGAAGGATACACCCTTTGGCAATGCCTGAACAAAATCTGGGGAGTGCTGGATGCTGTAACAATTCAAAAATACAAAATGAATCCAAAGTATAGTGTATTTTATAATGTGGGATATGGGCCATTTTAAAGAGATGTAAGTGTCTGGTCATCTTGAATATGGTGTCTAACAATGTTTCGGTCCCCTACCTCCGACCAGATGACCTCTGTTCTCACTGGAATGTGCAAAACCCACCCAAGCTTGTAAAATCAATTGTCACCCAGAAACAGGAGCAGTCAAGTTGTTTTGTTGGAATTGGGTAGATATAACCTTGAAGTTGCTTGGGCTGCAGTATAAAAGCATGGGAATGTGTTTCAATGTGTGTTCCTCTGGTTGCTCCACATTTGAATGGCCAGCGGGGGCTGGCGCACCCCCGCAGTCAACCCCGCCCAATCCCCTGCAAGAATTGTATTCACAAGGTTTCTGCGCAATTCTTTGTCAGGGTTCTGTGTATTAACACACTCATTACAGTGTCTCAATGTAATGTTCACAGGTTATATTCAATCCAGCAAATAATGCTTGTAACACCTGCGTCAAATATGCTATTAAATAGAGTGAAACATGGGAGATGCAGTAATCCTTAAAAAGCAGGAGGACCACTTCAGCTGATTGGAAGGGGAGCAGTAGCCATGACTATTCCTGCTGATCAATGTAGCTGTGACTGGACAACCAACTTGGGGGATTTGCTGAACACATGTGGTTGCGCATTTTTTTAATATGTTAGCACCTTTTGAAGCCACAAACTCCACCAAAATGTACTGGCAAAACCATGCTTTAATCTCCTACCCCCCACCGAAACATTGGTAAATAACATGACTTGACCTGGAGACCCAGCCAAAACATGCAGGCAATGTTGTGTATCTTTATCCCCCATTCCCTGCCAAAATAGAGAAAAGTTATGTGACATTCTACAACCCTAGCCAGAGTAGATACATCAAAATTTCGTGTAATCCACCCCTGCCCCTGCTCCCCCACCAGACCCCGCATCAGACCCCGCACCAGACCCCGCACTGGGCCCTGCATCAATTGCAATATCCAATTACACATCTTCACCTGCCCTATTGGCTTTGTCTACCTTGATAAGATATTTCATAAATGTTTGTATTCTTGCCCTGGTGGTCAGCAGCACTACTGCTACGGCTAAGGGAGGTCAAATATAGAATATGCCAGACTGACCCCGTGGCAGACCCCGCCAGATGATGGGATCAAGCGCTGATAGGCTGGCTACCAGACGCGCTCTGCACCAACTCTATAAGGGCGTATTTTTGCGCTTTTACAGAGTTTACTCTCAAACCATTCGGTGTATTGTGTCGCGGTTGCCAGTGTTGCGCTCAGTAGGACTTAAGGGTCTGCTGTCCAGTCAACGACTGTGGATAGTGTCAACGATAGCAAGGCAGTCAGACCACTACTGTGGAATTGGTCTTATAAGTCTATACCAGGCTCAGGACTATTAGTGACGGACACTTGGACCGCGACAATTCCCCAAAAGGGATCTTTTGTTGCGGTGACTCCTCAAAAGGGTCATTCTCTGCAGATGGGAACTTGGACTGAAGGGCTTAGCGATGCGTGACATTCTCAACATTGCAACTACTACTGGACAGGACTTGCGTGACAAGATTGAACCAATCTTATCGCAGCAACTCCCAGCCTTGGGTTGAATGTTTCCTTAGATCATGCCACGGCAACGACTTGTCACACGTCAGGATCCACTTGATCACGGGATATTGTGGACGTGTCGCGGTGACACTTCTAAGTGTCACGGTGAGTTGCGCCCATACTCAAACACATCAAAAGCGACATGGGCTAGATCCGTGAGCCAAACCATGTGAGGAACGTCTGGCGTGCCTAGGGCCATACAGCTTCTTGGGGCACCCACGTTGGACTCACTTGCTAAGACATACCAGTTGGCCAATCCAGCATGTCATATTCCAAAAGTATGACGCGGTGGGTTGTCCTACATCAAAAGTACCATATGGACAATGGGGTGGGGTCCTGATCAGTCAGGACCTGTCCGATCATTCAACTTTCCCATTACCATAAAAAGCAACCGATCTTAGATAGCGTAGCTACTATGCAGTTGTACAGGACTTTACTAAGCATTGTCGTAGACAGTATAAGTAGCACACCGTTTCTTTGTATTAGGGAGCTTTCCCCTGGACTGTGAATCATACCCATATCAGATTGTTTTGTGCAATTTGCGTGTTGCGTGATTCCGCCCTAAGAAGTTCTGTTACCCCGGCCTGGTTGCGACAAGTTGCTCCTTGAGCACTTGTAGCTACTGTGATTTGAGTTTTGAGTTGAGATATAAGAAAGTCGGATTCGCTGCTTCTGCTTTTGTTGCAGCACTTTGTGTTATTGCTTTTGGCTTTGTTGAGATTGTTCCACACCTCTAGTTTGGCAGTGCATTGACTACGGTGATCGGTGGGCTAATGGGACGACCAAATCTAATGGAACACTGAACACCATATTGATATCAGATCTGTGCAAAATGACATGGTAGCATTTAAGATCAGATAGTAGACTACAGATTGTGCTAACTTTCTGTCCAGAAAGGGTACTAACAGTGCAAATGGAGTGCGATCTATCTCAAATCTGCTTATCTCCGAAGTTCAGGCTAATGGGATGCGTCACACATCACGCCATGCTTCCGTTGCGTCATCTATTCCGATTCATCGGAGCCTGATCCCAGACTACTCATACCATTCTCGTTGTTGGACTCGGCTTGTGCATGCACTTTGGGCCTCGGAAGCAGTTTCTCGCACTCAAAGTCCCTCAGCAATGGCTTGGGTCGCATCTTGCAACAGCCATTTGCCTTTTTCTCGGCTTCCCATGTGGCAACGGCTGCGTGGAAATCCTCCTTCTTTTTGAGGTTCCTTTTCTTGATGGCGTTGTTATCCTCCCGCCATTGGGCCAGAGCACAACAGCCCTGTTTGCACGTGCGTCCTTTCTCCTTTTCTTCTCCCTCTCTTCCATTGCTTGTTCCCCTTCCATCTCGACGCTTATGTCAATAAACGCTGAAATGCTGAGGGCGCGCTCACAAGTGAATCTACTATGAAAGCAAACCCAAATATAAACACGTTCACACTCCTCGTAATCAGCTTCTCAGTGTGTGAAAGATGCGAGGGCTTCGGGGTGAACAGAACACCAGAATCACAACTCTCAATAGATGCAGATCCAATAGTCACGGAAGACAAAGTCGACAACAAGAATTTATATATAGCAAACAGTGGTGTCTCAACCAATATCTTCTATACAAACAAAATCCAACACTAATCCAACCACAACCAATAATATCACAAGTCAGAACTTAATACGAAGTATTAAGATCCCTTGTAGCGACAGCATCTAGATGGCGACACAAAGCCCAAATATCAAGTCGACGCACTGCCAACTGATACAACCAATATACTGAGTCGATGCACTGCCAACTAGTAGAACCAAGATGTCAAGTCGACGCACTGCCAACTGACAAAACCAAAATGCCGTGTCAACGCACTGCCAACTAACAGCCAATATCCAATGTCCAAAACCCGAGCACAACTTGTCAACGCACTGCCAAGCAAGAAGTGTGGAACCAAAGTTCTCAAGTCAACGCACTGCCAACTGACCAAAACTACCCGAGCACAACTAGTCAATGCACTGCCAAACTAGAGGTGTGGAAACAATCTCAACGAAGCCCAAAGACGACGACACTAAGTGCCGCGACTAAACCAGAAGCGGCGAATCCGACTTTCTGATATCTCAAGAGTCAAACTCAAATCACAGTAGCTACAAGTGCTCTGAGGAGCAACTCGTTGCGACCAAGCAGAGGTAACAGAACTTAGGGTGGAATCACGTGGCACGCAAATTGTACAAAACAATCTGATATGAGAGTGATTCACAGTCTGGGAGAAAGCTTCCCAAATACAAAGAAACAACGTGCTACTTATACTGTTTACGACAATGCTTAGTAAAGTCCTGTACAACTGCATAGTAGCTACGCTATCTAAGATCGGTTGCTTTTTATGGTAATGGGAAAGTTGAATGATCGGACAGGTCCTGAGTGATCAGGACCCCGCCCCATAGTCCATATGGTACTTTTGATGTGGGCCAACCCACTGCGTCATACCTTTGGAATACGGCGTGCTGGATTGGCCAACTGGTATGTCTTAGCAAGTGAGTCCAACGTGGGTGCCCCAAGAAGCTGTATGGCCCTAGGCACGCCAGACGTTCCTCACATGGTTCGGCTCACGGATCTAGCCGTGTCGGTTTTAGTGTATTTGGGTATGGACGCAACTCGCCGTGTCACTTGGAAGTGTCACCGCGACGCGTCCACAATGTCCCGTGATCGAATGGATCCTGACATGTGACAAGTTGTTGCTGTGGCATGATCTGAGGAAACGTCTAACCCAAAACTGGGAGTTGCCGCGACAAGATTGGTTCAATCTTGTCACGCAAGTCCTGTCCAGTAGTAGTTGTAATATCGAGAACGTCGAGCATTGCTCAGCCCTTCAGCCCAAGTTCCCATCTGCAGAGAATGACCCTTTTGAGAAGTCACCGCAACAAAGATCCCTTTTGGGGAATTGTCGCGGTCCAAGCGTTCGTCACTAATAGCCCTGAGCCTGGTATAGACTCATAAGACCAATTCCACAGTAGTGGTCTGACTGCCTTGCTATTGTCGACACTATCCACAGTTGTCGACTGGGCAGTAGACCCTTAAGCCCTACTGAACGCAACACTGCCAACCGCAACATGATACACCGAGTGGTTTGAGAGTAAACTCTGTAAAAAGCGCAAAAATACCCCCTTACAGAGCTGGTGCAGAGCACGTCTGGTAGCCAGCCTATCAGTGGGATACTCGGCTATGCGTGCAATGAAGTCGCCCTCCAGAACCGGATCCCTCTCCATGGCCATGCGCTGGATGCGTTTCACATTTATTCCTGCACGACAGAATGCATAGTGGATGGTGGTGATGTGGACGGGGCAGTGACGGATGCGCGTGCAAGGAGATCTTGGTACTCGTCCAAGAACTTCCCTGGCTGGTATTGTGAGATGTGAATGAGATAGTCAACGTCGTTCTTGTGAAGGAGAGGTTGACGTCCACATCGACCAGGATGTGGAACAGTATTGGTGTTCCTGGTGCATTGATACTGTCCCAGAGCGCGTGTGAGTGTACGGGTAGAGAATCCACAGATATCAGCGATTTCGCGTCGGGTGTGCTTCCCGCGCTTGACAAGGCGCACAGCAATGGTTTTGGCGCTGTCGAGTTTCCGGCAGCCCATGTGCGGTTGGTAAGATTGGGAAGTAAGCAAAGTGTGTCGACTGTGTGCTGGTAACCCTAACTGCACTAACCCTAGTGGCACCCGCTCACACGAAACTTTTTTTTCTTTTTTTTGGAAGAGACATCAATTATTCAAATTGCAATAAATAATTTATTTTAACAGGCTAATGTTGACGTCGAGCCCGCGTCGCACCCGGATGACGGTCAGAGACAGGGAGAAAACTCCCCAATCAATATACAAACAAATGTACAAACATTGATGGACCCTATCTTAACAGTCCCCCTCGTGCGAATGACCGCTGCGTCTGAGCACGACCCACAAATCTGAAATTTCGTCACTTGAATTCCAGGCCTTGGCCTTTCGCGTATCCATATCGCGCCAGCCGCCCGTAAGCCATGACGGTTTCCCTTTTTGAGTGCCCACTCCCACATGCGTGATTCCGCCTTGCCGCTCCGTCGAGTCCCCCTGATAGCTCTCCGAATCGCCTTTGTCCGGCTGAGCTTGGTCCGACCCGTGTTGCAGCGCCCTGCGTTCGGCTCTGTGATCCAGCCGCCCGCCGTACCTGTCGCACTCTGTGACTCTCCACATCTCATGTGTCTGCTCCCTCCCCCTGCTCCTGCGTGACGATTCACATCGGGAGCATCTCCAATGCTACGTCCAACTCTCGCACCGTCCGCACATCCTCGGGCCCGCCCTGGTCCCTCGTCACCCCTATAGTCCCCCTCACCCAGACGACCGTTGCGTCTCTGGGTGACATCTGTCGACATTGGGTGAGGAGTTGTATGTGTGGGAGGGAGGGAGGGGGGGAATCGATATCTTGTGCCTGCAGCGAGTGCCTGTATTCGGGAAATGGAGTGGGGGATTTTTGAAAGGCAAGATGTGGTGGATTAGGGTGATATTGACAGGGAGTCGTCCTGCCCAACGCCGGGCCTGTGTTCGCGAGCGGGCCGCGACGATGTCAGAGCGGGTGAATCCCGCAAGTCTGACTGCGAATCTGTTGACGTCGAGCCCGCGTCGCACCCGGATGACGGTCAGAGACAGGGAGAAAACTCCCCAATCAATATACAAACAAATGTACAAACATTGATGGACCCTATCTTAACAGCTAAAGTTATATATGTTAACAACAGCCTCTGATTTGATTGTTACACAGCATTATTATTGTATCATATCTTTAGCCAGCAAACTATGCAGCTGCTGCTTCATTGACGTTCGAGCCGTCAAGCAGAAGCCCCTGATCAAAAGTTGTGATGGCGGATGTCATTCCGGGTATGCATCCATTCAGAGACACATGCCAAAGTGCGCTAGTGCAGGCTTAGTCATCTAATTTTCTTCCTTACTCATCCATTGGCCTTGTTGGTTTTGTGACCCCCATGCCACGCTCAGGATGCGCCAGGCTTGATTGGAAGACGAGCCGTTTAACCGTAGCTGCTCTGGCTTACTAATGGGGATGTTGGAGCTCTCGTGGATTCATAGGGGACATTGGGGGTGCAGCTCTGACCAGCCATCAATTTCGCGTCAATCTTACCGGATAAGCAAGCACACAGGGCGACGCTGACTGAGGTTCAGTTCACATCGGCATCTCGAAGGGGGCGTCCCAGTCTAAGTTATTTAAGCGCTAGGGGAATGGCAGAGCTTGCAACTCATCCTGCACATTACCACTATGAAGCTCATCATCGTCGGCGCGACTGGTTTCGTTGGCAAAGAGATTCTGTCTCAAGCATCGAAGCATCCGAAAATCACCAGCATAGTCACAGTCTCGCGCAGTGCGATCGCGGCTCCCGAAGGCGTGCCGGCGGGCAAGTTCGAGAGCGTCGTCGTGAGCGACTACGACCAGTACACCGAAGAGGCGAAGACAGCGTTTGCCGGGGCCAACGGATGCATCTGGTGCGTCATGAAAATCGCTGATCGATGAACGAATCGCCGCTGACGACTCTACTCAGGACCGTGGGCCTCACGCCTCCCAAGTACATGGCACTCGGCCCGGAGGAGGGTAAGCGCGTGTCTTACACAGCGACGCTGGCTGGGTTGCAGGCGATCGCGGACTCGTCCCCCGCCAAGCCGTTCCGGTTCTGCTACATGAGCGGCGACGCGGCCGTCCGCGACCAAAGTACCAAGCTTGAAGGCGAGCTCGCTGGGTTCCGCCTCATGCGCGTGAGTCTCCCGCCGTTATCGATTTGCGCGTATCGGTATTGATGGCCTTACTTGCGCGTTCAGGGCGACGTCGAGAATGCCGTCCTCGCATTTGCGGCTAAGCACGCAGGCTTCGAGGCGGCCTCAGTTCGACCGGGACTGATCACTGAGCGCGCGAAACTCGAGGCGTCGCGCGAGTTTGCGAAGGGCCATGGCTGGCCGACTATTGTCCTCGAGGACTGCGTCAGCGCGATGTTGCACATGGTCGTCAATGGATTTGAGAAGGATCCGGTGTCGAATGACGAACTGACGGCTCTTGCGGGGCGAATCTAGGCGGTGGTGTACAAGCTCGCATTCGTAATACAAAGACACAAACAATTCTATGATTTGAGCTCGAACGTTGGTGTTTTCATGAGCTGCTCAGGCAGAGCTTAGATTTCGACCATTCATACCCTGGCGGAACACAATGCCAGCCAGCAAATTCTTTATCGTTCTGCTAAATCCTCTGTAAAGTTGACTCCGGTTTCCGAGTGTTTCTCAGTCAAGACGAGCTCGTGGGCTCAATATTACGCCATGGCCAACTTGGATGGTGTGAACATCCACAATTATGTGGATTTCTCCGGGCGGCCAACCCAGTTGAATTAAACTTGATAATGCAGAGTCTAACGGATGTCAGGTGGATAGCGAGCCTTTTTGTCGCAAGGTCTTGGCAATTTCTTGAGTCCGATGGTTCATTATGTAAGAGGAAGACGGCACGCAAATCGCTTCCTGACTCAGCGCTGGGAAAAACAGGCGCGACACATGACAGGATCAAATTCAACGTGACCGCGTTCTGTCATAATGGAATTATGACCGGTCAGCTTGTACACGGTGGGGCGTCATCGCGAACTTGTCAGTCCGGTCTGCTTCCGCCGTTCGTCCAAGATAAAATCGACACCGACTGAACGACCATGTCCAAGCCACTAGGACTAGCTACTCGCCTCACCTACATCTATACACCATGAAGCTCATCGTCACCGGTGCAACCGGATTCGTCGCCACCGAGCTGCTGCGCCTGGCAGCCAAGCACGCCGCGATCACCAGCGTGGTCACGGTTTCGCGATCGCCAGTCACGATTCCCGAGGGCGCGCCCGCGGGCAAGTTCACGAGCGTGATTGTGCCCGACTACGACCAGTACACCGAGGAGGCGAAGCACGCGTTCGCCGGCGCTGACGCGTGCATCTGGTGCGTGGAGCGCGGCAGGATTTGCTGTAGCGCGGAAATAAAACCTCAGACCGAAACGCACACAGGACGGTCGGAGTCAAGACGCCCAACTACGCTAAAGTGGGGCACGAAGAGGCTGTGCGCATTAGCCACACGGCCACGCGCATCGGGATGCAGACGATCGCGGCCGCGGGACCCGCGACGCCCTTCCAGTTTCTCTACATGAGCGGAGCGACGGCCGTCCGGGACCAAAGCACGAAGCTGGAAGGACCTTCGTCCCGGTCCCACCTTATGCGCGTGAGAATGCTGCGACTGGCACGTGTTTTTGTGGCGCTCACACACAGATACCGTATTGCAGGGCGACGTCGAGAATCTCGTGCTCGCTTTCGCCGCAGAGCACGCAGGCTTCAAGGCGGGCTCCGTGAAGCCGGGACTGATAAAGAAGCGCGCCGAGTTGCCGGAGCTACTGCCCACGGCGGAGAAGAACGGCTGGCCGACTATCGCCCTCGAGGACTGCTGCAGCGCGATGCTGGATGTGGTGATCAATGGATTCGAGAAGGAACCTCTGTATAACGACGATCTGAAGGCTGTCGCGGACCGGCTCGCCGCCGCAAAAACCAAAAGTGACCATCTACTTGACCTGTAATCTGCTCTATCGAATCAAATCAGATCACAATGAAGGAAATCAGTTTACATGATTACAGATTAGTACAATAATACACATAATTTAAGACAGACAAAAACGTCTTTACGAAGTCTCCGGATGGACAGTCTCTGAGAAGGTCGAATTTGCTTTGTCCTCCCGCCGCAGTGCAGGCTCCCACGATATGCTGTTTGTCTTCTTCGTCGCCTTGTCGCCCCGGGCGTGGCCAGCCAGCCCAATTTCAGCCTGCGGCAGATCGACTGCAGTGTCACGCATGGTGGTGGAGGGGTTGATAGCGAATCGGGGCAAGGTATTGAAGTGGAGGGTGGCTGTCGTCGTCGTTATATGATCTTGCGTGTCAGCCTGGTCCATGTTCACAAACGCAGTGACGACCACAGGCAGATTCGCGACAACAAGCGACATGCAGTCCTACAACAATAGCAATTCATCAATCAGCGGTGCATTCAGCCGCGCACGTGCGACAGCGCACGCACCTCTACCAGAGCCGAGATGACCACCTTGACCCCGCCGTTTCGCAGGATAAATGCGGCATGAACGAGAGACACCTGTAGTGCCTCTGTCAGGACGTCCCTCTGACACAAGGCGGGAGGGAGCTGGCAACGCACAATCGTTGTCACGACGCAAGTCGAAAAGATGATCGTCAGCTTGCGGCGCAGAGGTCTGTCTGACAAGCATCGAAAAAGGGGAATCGGCGCGACCAAGAGGATCGCGTCAGCGATAACGTCCGCTAAGTAGCGCAGATTGATGAGTACCGCGCATGCAGCCTCAAGATGCCCGTATCAGACGCACTTATCAGCTGGCACAGAGCCACCTGCAGCGGGAGCTTGCACTGCGGATTCGGCGCCTTCTTCCATGAGGGCTCGGGCTCGCACGTCCAGAGCAGTTGGGCAAGAAAGAAAACGATGGCCCCCGTGAACGGCACGGCGATCCACGTCAGCCGCCTCCGCCGACGCTGGTCCGGATCCAGGCGCACGAGTGAGAAGAGAATGCTGAGTCGGGACGACCTGCGATACATGCCACTGCGTCAGACTCGAGTTTTCGGTTTGCGCCGACGGAAAGAACGAACCAGATGATAATGTAGAACGTGGCAGCCATAAGATAGTACACTGAGCGGTCAGTCAGCAACCGCGTCCTCCGGCGCGGAAGAAAGCGCACCTGCCACTCCCTCCTTCCGTGGTAGGTGGTTCGGCATCGGGACCTTTAAAACTGTTCAGACTCATCTTTGTGACAGGCAGTGGACATCGCACATGCAAGAATACAGCGACGATCTGTATGAGCAGCGCAACAAAGGCCACGAGAACCCATGCGTCGTCAGCCCAGAGTCGATGTCGCCGACGGTACAGCCTGTAGGGCACAGTAAGCAGCAGTCAACTGAGCGAGGCGGCGCGCCGGACGGACCGGCATATCGTCGACGCAATCGCGATGGAGCTGCACACGGCGGACGTGACTGGGCAGAGTATGAGCACCCCGGTGCGGCGCGGAATGCAAGCAGCCCACTCACTCTTCATCTCGACGAGCGGATTCGAGGCGTCGAAGGCAGTCATGACGGAGAGTGTCGTGAGAGGGGTGGTTTGGCCTGGACGACCAGAGCCCGGGTGGGGACATGTCACTGGCACGCACGCCAGGTTTAAAGCGGTCGAAGAAAGGACTTCTTTTGCATGTATCTCCTGATCCCCACTGACGGTTCCCAATGTCAGATGGAAGAACGCCGTTATTAGGGAGGTTCTCGACGAGGAATCAAGTGTGTATCGGCGCGGTGGAAGGGGGCCTCGGATAGGACCAACTGTGTGTGTGTGCTGGCACGCTCTAACCAATCGTCAGATATTTCAGGCAAGCGGGAGTGACGGTACGCACCGAAAGGATGGACAAAGCTCGGACCCCAAATCTGTCAGATGTCTGCAGTCTCCACTGATCAACTCGACAATGTCGCGCTTCGGTGATGGTGAGTCTGATGGCTCTGGGCACTATCTGTCCGGGACGAGCGTGGGTTGCTTCGAGAGGATCCGGCTCCAAGGCCATTTCAGCTGGTCGTGAGACCTCGGAGTCGGCTGGAGACCGGATAGTGTGGACGTGGATGACGGGGTTAGCGCATGATTATCATCGAATCGCGCGATTCGAAAATCACGTGATAGTATGTGACTGCTGCTGGAACTTTGTTTCTGACTCTCCGAGTGCACCACTCAAGCTGGGTCTGCAACCTTCTACCTTTACCGACATTCCGGTCAAACCTGATTAAAACTGTGTCAGGTTCGGAATAAACACCGAGAATTCTTTGGTGGACACTCGCGTCACGCGTGTGGAGGCGGTTGATTCGGTACATGTGCTTCGAATCTGATATCATTCGCCTTGTGTTTTCGAAGCATCGTTCCACGCGACCGCGCCAAGGGCAAAAAAAGACACGCGTTCTGAGGGGATGCAGGGCTGGGATGTGCTCCCGAAGTCGTTGATTGCTCGACCGGCCGAAGGACCCACTAGATCTCGGGCTCGATGGGAGTGGTACCTGGGAGCCCTCAATTACGATCTCGACGGACGGGCGTATCGTCGCGGCGCGAACGTTTGCCGTAAACGCGCAGGGATCAACAAAGTTCGGCCGCCAACAATCATGTTCAAGGGCTGCTCAATTAGTATAAAGCGACCCAGCTCTGGCCCCTTCGCACCCGGTCCCTGACAAGATGCGCCCTTCCACCGTCCTCTCCGCCTTCCTTTCGATCCTCGCTGTGCCGGCCCTGCTTCCTGCCGCCGCCGCGGCCAAGGCCAAGGCCCTGCCGAGCAATCTCACTGTGACTGCGTTGGTAGGGAAGGGCAACCTGTCCTCACTCGAGTGCGCGCGCGTCCCAACTCTGAATCCAGCTGCGCTGCCGAGCTTACCCGCTGCCCAGGTGCTGGGCCTTCGTGCCCGCGTTCGTCGAAAGCACCGCCACGGGGACGGTCGGTGCGCTGTCGTTCGGGCATCTCGGCGCGACCGGCAACAGCAGCTATTCGCTCTTCACGCAGAAAACGGTCGCTGGACTGCATAGGGCGCCGGCACCCCAGTGAGTTTGTCTGTCCGACTATTTGTCGATCGACCTTTATGTGTGTTGCGTCAGGTATGTCATCATCTTGAGCGGCCAGGGCGAGCTTTCGTTTCCCTCTGCGGATCCCAAAGACAAGCGGCTGAGTGGAAACTACACCGTGTCGTCCGGAGACATCCTCATCGCTATCGACACCGCGGACGTCAGCGCCCTAGGACACAAGTGAGCGATACGTTCGTGCACCTAACACATCTTCGTTGAACAACACATTCCCAGTTCTGTGTGGGAGGCAGGAACGAGTGTCCTCCAGATGCCTTTCGCGACGGGATCCGCGCCGCCGCATGTCGTCCTCTACAACGGGGGCTGCAAACGCCACCATATGTGATTTATCGGATGTTCCTTTGGGCTGGTGCTGAAATACGTCGTGCAATCCGAATGAGGCAATTTTGGGGTTCCCGTTTGGTGAAGAAGACGTTGTGTTGCCGGAGATTTGATGTATTACTTACTGTGAGGCATGTTGATCTTGGGTCTACATATATGCTGTGTGCTCCGATGTCGTAACGAGCCTGCCGTGCAGTGATCCAATAGATCCTGTGTGTGCCATGCTTGATGGGGCCTTTATCTTTCACTATGTATCGATCCTGGGTACTTCAAGTGCCCTTCTTTGCGAGAACAAGATGCAGGACCCTCACACCGAGAAGTTGAAAATATGATCTCACCTGGTAATTCCTGGCGATGAGCATAGGGCACCAGTCGCATTCAATGTCACGCCATGATTTTCAATCAAACTCGGTCCAGTCCCTAACTCCAGTTGAACCTGAGACCTGATTGATCGTCGTCCACTTCGAGGAAACAATGACAGCACGTGATGCTCATCACCTACACTGCCACCAGTTACTTGCTCTTCTGCTCCGTGCACGGTCTATGACCCAATGGCCAACTACAACCGGACGCGACATGCAGAGGTGATTCCCAGAACTTTCCTCGTGTCTGAAACGCACTGAACAGACCTCCCAGGACTTGCTAGAACGGAACGCCTCGAGCCCACCTTCGTTCGCGGTCCATCTGCATCCGGAGCACTGGACGCTCAACAATGCGTCCAAGTTCTTGTACAATAACCAAATTTCGGTCAGAGGTCTTGTTTCCGTATACGATTAGCCTGTTGCTGACGGATGTCCATGCAGAGCCTCCTGGATGACATCAGAGCGCACCGGATTCCGGTCGACTTTCTCGAAATCTTCGACGCTCTCAAGGTGCCATTCTACGATGGTGAGCACATTCGTGCGCACGCCCGGAGACTCTTCTCACTAATCTTGTAGGCTGTCTGATCGTCGAACTCCTGGATTACCGGCCGCAACAAAAAGCGAAGGACACGCCGCTTGACAAGCCGGGAAAGACCCGAGTCGTGCTCCATCCGAACGGAGAGACGCTTTTCGCGGACTTATGCGCCTTGAATCGGAAGCACGGTGCGACCTGGAGTGACCAGCAGGCGCTGGAGGTCGAAGCAAAGATCGTCGTGAGTGACAGCAACCGCTACTTCGTGCAAGCCAGTTGTGTGCTTAAACTCAAATTTTAAAAAGCAACTGACTGCACCACCGCTCTGCCTCTCGCCGGATCCGTTGCTCACGCGCATCGTCAACCACACACTGCGTGTATCGACGCCAATGGTGCCAACGTCTCTCAAGCGGAAGGCGGCGGCTCTGGATCCCGAGGAAGACGAAATTGATAAGGCGCGCCGGACGAAGATCATGCAGTACATGGCGCCTCGCCCTGGGCGGGGTATCAGTCAGAAGTGCGTTTGCAGTTCTCGTTGTCTTGGGCTATAACTAATCACGTCGTTACAGCTATAAGATTCTAGACGTCATCCAAAGGGCTCGTGCTATGCAAGCTGCGAAACCGCCAACTCCTTCCGTGCCTCCTACCGAACCACCCCATCCGTCACCTGTGTCGGTCGACAAGTTGAGAAAGCAAAACGGGACCCCGATGTTTATGAATGGGTCGTCCAGCCTGAACCAAACACCGTCTCCGACACATGTATTCCCTGTACAATCTGCCGAGGCAAAACGCGCGCCCACCCCACTGCAGCACCAGTTCTCTGTCACCCCTGCAGCCAGCTCCCCGCCCCAATCTCAACCTCCACCGTCCCATCCCGCTCCAGTACCCACCCCGATACCCCACCCCCAATCCCAAACTCCGGCCCAAACTCAACCGCAGGTGAAGGTGCAGGCTCAGCCCCAGGCGTTCCCCAACCCGGCGGCAATCCAACCTCGCCCTCAATCTGTGACGCCGAATTTCGCTGGCGCGAACCAGTTTGCCGTTCCACCTGGCACGCGGATGACCAATGTAAACGGCCAGACGAAGCTCCCCCCGCCGAGTGGAGTGATGAAAAATGCCCAGTCGCAGCAGATATTCATGGCTGCCCAGCAATTGCAACAGCAGAGAGCGGCTGCGCTGCAGGCCCAGCAACAGCAGCAACAGCAGCAACAACAACAACCGAACGGTCGATTGACACCGCGCCCGGCCCAGCCGATGAATCTGGGCATGAATATGAACATGAACGCTGCTGCTGCCGCGGCTGCGATGGCCAACCGCGGCGCCAACGGCGGTCTGCCCACCTTGAACCAACAACAGCGTATCGTCGCTGCCCGGTCGCCCATTCCCCCTGGAAACCCGAATCAGCCGCAGCAGAACGGCAACGGCCAGCAGCTGAACTACACGTACCACCAGCCAGCCAACACCGGGTTGCGGCCCAATGGTGTGAATTCGCCTCGCCCGCCGAACGGCGCAGTGCGCCCTGCTGGATCACCCGCAGTGGCGGCGGCAGCAGCAGCGGGTGGTGGATCTGCTGGTACAGAGGCTGCGCAGATGATGAGCGGAATGACGCCTCAGCAGCAGGCGCAGCTGTCGATGTACTACCGCAACCACGGGTACGGGATGAACGCCACCCAGTTGGCGCAGTGGCAGCACATGGTCATGCAGCAGCGGCAGATGGCCGCGGGGCATCCGCAGAGCGCAGCTGCGATGCAGATGAATGGGCTCGCCATGCAGATGATAAACGCCAATGGCGCCGCCCAACAGCATATGCAACAGCAGCAGCAGCAGCAACAACAACAGCAGCAGCAGCAGCAGCACCATCAGATCCCTGTCAAGGGCCAACCTCCCGGTCGATGATGGGTTTTTTATATCTTTATCGGGTTTTTTGTCGACTTATATAGTTAGATGTACTGTAGTTCCATACGCATTGTACTTTTAATCCACCGCAACTGATTCAGGTTCAAGCAGCGTGCCACGATTACTGTATACAATATACACGAGGTGTCGCAACCACGGTCCCCGTATCGAAAACGGTTCACGCCGAACATGAGCTGCAGGGCAGAAGAATGGATCAATCGTACTTGAGCTGCGCGAGGAGGAGACCCGCAGCGCACCATATATAATAAACGGTCTCGACAATGCCCCAAATAAAAACACCAAAAAAAAACACAACCGAAAGCGAACCAACATAGACGGCCTAAGGCCGATATCACCGTCGCTGCTCATCCGACACGGGTGATGGCCCATCTTGTCCGCGACTGCCGGATGGGCCAGCCCCGGCCTCGCCACGCAGCCGTTTTTTGACCTGGCAGGAAGCAGGGAATGAGAAAACGTGTCAGGCAGAGATCGATGCTACGGACCAGCTTCGCGTAGACGAGCCCACACGCGTTGCAGAGCGTGCGGGGCCCTGTCGAGATGGTTAACACAACACAAGAGATGTGAAAGGAAAGGAAAACAGAATTCAAAAAGTAAAAGCGGGTGAACGGCACGCACCCATCGGTCCGCGACGCCACTCGGGCGTCGACGTCGCTTGGCACCCGAGGCATTGCTGGGGGACGCCGCTCTTGAGCGGCGTAGTAGACTCGGACCCGGGCACCGTGTGGATGAACTCGTCGCCCTTCTTGAGATTCGACAGAATCAGCACCGAGGATGTCGCGGACAGCGCCGAAGGGGCCTCGGCCAGCACCGGCGACGACACCGGCTTCTCGCGCGGGGGCGCCGGCTCGAGCCGTCGCGGCGGGGGCGTCCGCTTGCGCTCTGGCTGTGGCGGCGGCTGCGGCGGCTCGATCGGCCTCGGTGCTTCGATGCGGCCGCGTTCGGGCTGTGGCTGTGGCTGTGGCTGCGGCTGGATGGCGCGTGGAACGACGGCCGGGATGTTGGCACTTTCCAGCACCTGGGCACCATACGATGCATTCTGGAGCATGCGGTCGACAGGGGCGTCTGTCCTCGCCCCCTCGAGAATGCGGTGATACGAGTTCACCAGCTCGTGGAAGTTGATCGCTGGGGCCAGATGATCGGGCGACGGCGAGGACTCCCAGCGGCGTCGACTCGACCGCATGTCCGGCGACTCGGGCGGCGGAACAGGCGGCGGTGGGTACATGCGTTGCTGCGGCTCGTTCAATCGGGAGCGGGAATCATATGGCGGGTGATTCCAGGCTCGCGTTTGCTCGTTTGAGGCAGGTCGAGGAGGGGGAGGGGGCACCGTATAGTGCGGCTGAGTCTGTTGTTGCGGTGGAGCCTGTCTCTCCGGTCCCGGCGGAGGAGGCGGCGGTTGGTACGTCTGAGTGCTCCATGTGCTGGTCCCCGCCTGTGGCTGCGACGGAGTCACGATGGGCTGCGATGGGGCCACCGAGGAGGGCGACCATTGCTGTGTCCCCGTCGTGTTCGCTGACGATATATAACTTGGCCCAGAATTGTACTGTTGTGGAGGAGGAGCTCCATAAGATGGCGCAGGCGGCTGGCTATAGCGAACCGGCGACTGTGGCGACTGCTGAGAAGTGTAGGAGCCTGATGTTGGCTGGCTGAACTGCGCCGGTGACTGGGGTGGCTGGGATGACGAGGACCCCGAGTCGGACCGTAGCGGACGAGGGGGCGGGTAGTTCGATCCGGGCGCTGAGTATCCGTTGTATGGATAGTAGAGGTATCGGCCGTCAGATGCCATGGGAGGAAAGTGCGAGAGAAATCGGCAAAGCCGTATTAAAATGCAGCCAAGATAGGATCAGAGCGTGTAAACCCTTGTAGTACCTCCCGATTATATTCAATGCTTGCCGTGGGTCCCTGAAACGGTCGAATACCACGAAAACCCGATAAGAAGCAGGACACACGAATGTCGAGATGGGTATAGAAATTCGACAAGATACCTATCCGTCAGAGTTAGTCTCTTCCGCCCCGACCGTCAGCGAGTGGGTGCTCACGAAGTACACTGTCGCCCAAACTGTAAGATCGCAAGTATATGATCCTGTTCGCAGACGTGAGGATGATCCGAATAGGCTGGAAAACCATAATGACGGGTCGCGGGTCGCGTGGAAGAGACGCGTTATCGGCTCTGCGCACGAACAGACTCGAAAGGAAGAACATCCAACGTGACTCCAGACGACAGGCTCAGTTGCTCACGCGCATCCGGACCGTGCAAGCGGGCCACGACTTTGTCAACGAGCCAGCACAGATTCCTGCCCCGCGCTACAAAACTCCGAGCCGGTATCCTGGGACACACGCACGCACCAGCCAGACGCCGTCGCACAGGCGCACCCTCGACAGAGGTATCACAGTCCCGTCTCAGAGAGCGTCGTCGCCGTAAGCAAGAAGGGAAAGAAAACTAAGCATCAGGCTTTAGTCTTTGCGCTCAGCAGGGCTGGTATGTAAAACGCTCTGACCTGGACGTAAAACAGGCTATCACGTAGCGCTATCCACGAGATCGAGGTTGCGTTCTGGGAGGGATTCGCCAGTCAGCACGTTGCACACTCTCCAGCGCCGGTCCTGGAGGTTGGTGTTCGAGGCGAAGTGTAATGGGTGCATGCCCGAGTCCTCGGAGCATCTTCTCTCCGGGCCGCTTCTCGGGGCAGACACCGCCACATGTCTGATATCTCCGTTGCTGCCCCCGCTGTTACTTACGCGCGACTTGCTGTCGTGAATTTATCAATGGCACAGGGAGGAGATTCTCTCCCGTGCCACAGTTTTCTCCATTTGTGACTACTAGTGTTTTAGCCGTACTGAGCGCTTTCCTGAGCGACACCATCGCCCATCATCGGTGGCTCATGTCATGCGCATTCGATTCAGACCGGTGCCGACATTGTCAAGTTCTCTACCATACACCATCTTCCTCCTCTCTCAGGTCCCGGGACTTGAGAGGGGGATATGAGTAAGACATTTTGGCGAGAGATTAGGTTATACCCAGATTCAAACTGCCGAGAACGGGAATTGTCTCCGCTCTTCCGACCGTGTTAATTTCCGACCTCAGGCGGCTGGAGAAAAACAATTCAGGTCGACTGTCGACGTCGGCTGACAGATGGAAATCTCCTCGACACGGTGACGAAGCAAAACGACATGAATCATGGAAACCTGAGTGATTGGAAAGCCTCATGTGACGCTCTTCCCGAGTCCTTGGAATAGGCGTCGGCGTCAACATCGAAAAAAATAGGCATGCAGAAGAACTCGAGTTCACTTCGCTCAGCTCGATCATCATCCGGGGATGATGCTGACATATCACATGTTTGCGGCAAAATGCTTCCGGTGTCCGTCCGGACAGCCTAACTTGAAGATCTCACCGGGCCACTCCAGCACACGACTAATGAAGCTTGCACAACGCACATTCATTGTCTCCGGAGGGTAGGTACCTACGACAGCCATCGACGTTCTCCCTAAATTTACCTACGAATCCAGTTCCTCCGGGCTTGGTTTAGCCACGGTCGAGAATCTCATTGCGGCAGGCGCCTTCGTCTCTATCCTCGACCGCTCAACTCCACCGGAGCATCTCCTCTCTTCCCCATCGTCCTCGAAAATCAAGTTCTACGAGACAGACATCACCAACCTCGCGCAGATCGAGCATGCCGTCGATAGCACCGTCGCGTGGGCGTCGGAGGTAGGTGCTCCGCTGGGCGGGGTCATCAACTGTGCCGGGGTCGGGACCGCCGCGAAGATCATCGACGCGCACAACGAGCCCCATCCGGTCGACCTCTGGGACTTCACCCTCGCGGTGAAGTTGACCGGGACGTTCAATCTCACGCGTCTTGCGCTCCGGCACCTGATCAAGGTCGCGCCCGAGGACGGGCCAGATGGAGAACGCGGCGTGGTGGTGATGGTCTCCAGTGCCGCAGCGGTGATTCTCGCTTCCTTTCTGCTGATAATCACACGTACTGAGTGCATGTATGCGGCAGTTCGAAGGGCAACCCGGTCAAACGGCGTATTCTGCCACCAAGGGCGCGCTGCATTCGATGACGCTTCCTCTTGCCCGGGATCTCTCGCGACACGCCGTTCGGGTGGTTACTATTGCGCCAGGGGCCTTCCGGAGCAGTATGACGGATAAGCTCCCGGACAAGGCGCGCAAGATCTTGGTCACACAGGGGATTGTCTACCCGGCCCGCTTTGGCGAGGCGCCTGAATTTGGGCAGACAGTGCGTTGGATCCTGGAGTGCCCATATGTGAATGGAGAGACCATTCGCTTGAGTGGCGCAGGACGGCTGCCTGGAAAGCTGTAGAGTCTTCATCTACCGCAGGTGCGCTTAATAGTGTGTATTCTAGTGCAGGAAATAGCACTGATGACCAAGATATCTAAGAATAAATCCGCAATTACAACCTCGCTGGTAACCTCCCCCCACCCGTCATCTTTATACTTTCCCCATTGATATATGCGCACTCCAAGACCCAGTTGACCGTTTTCGCGAACTCCTCCGGTGCACCGTACCGCCGGGGAAACAACAGACCCATATTCGTGATCCCGCTTGCGACGCGATCTGTCCACTGGTCCGTCATCGGTGTCCCGAAGGGGCCAGGCGCGATTGCGACGACGCGGATGCCAAAACGGGCGCAGTCGCGTGCCATGGGGAGGACTAGGGAACGGATCGCGCCTTTGGAGGCGGCGTAAGCAATCGTAGATGGCATCCCCTCGTACTGCAGCCCAATGTGAGCCAGCTGCGAAGCAAGTGAGGACTGGTATGATCACGCACCGCAGCATTGCTGGAAATGAGGATGATGACGCCGCGCTCCCCGTCCCCGTTTTCCGCTGGCACGCGTATCAGGTGTCGAAGCACCAGACGCGACAGATTGAAGGTTCCGGTAACGTTCACAGCCATCACGCGTTCCCAGTTTGTCATCGAATGCGGATTGCCTTTCGCGTCGATGATCTACGACCGCGGTTGAGCTAAACGGAGAACGGAGCGACGTGTCCTCGGTGGACACACACACACCGGTTCCCCGCTCCCACCAATCCCAGCACAGTTCACCAACCCGCCGAGCGGCGCCCCGTTGGCTGCGGCCCACGCGGCTGCCTCGTCGACGGCCTGCTCGAGCCCGTCGTGCTGCGCGAGATCAGCGGTGATGAACAGCACCCGGTCGGCCGGGAACTGCTCCTTGGGCGGACGGAGGTCGAGAATGACGGCTTTGGCCTCGGCCGCGAGCAGTCCTTGGACGGTGGCGAGTCCTAGTCCCGAGGACCTGAGTGTGCATGTGCTATGTGTCGGATGCGAAGTTCATGGGGTCAGCAGGGCCACGCACCCGCCTGATACCACGAATGTCCTGTCTGCGACCTTCATTGCGGGGAAATGGGGACAGCTCAAGTTGCCGGGTATTTAGCGCTATTAGTAGTACGAGGGGGCGGCGCTTGAAGTTATATGATGTCGCGTGATTAGTTGTTCTGATGATGATGTCGGGGGATGGTTGCCTCCGACACGCCGTCCGAATTACGGGTGTGGGTGGACCGGATATGAGCGGTAGACGACCACTTCGGAGACACATTTGAGCATTTGCGCACTTGATTGAGGACATCCAACTAAGCCTCTCGCCGGCATCGCGATTATAGTGGACAGTACATATAATAAATAGATATTAATTCATTGACAAAGGTCAATCGGGGACAGGCATGGCATGGCATAAGCGCTTGAGCAACAGTCCCTCCCAGGTCAGACACTGGTGCCCGGATCATTTATGCGCGCGGGTATCTCTTCATCCAGCGCTTGGTCACGCTTCTCAATCCTCGCAATCGTCTCTTCCACGATCAGAAACCCGGTGATGCCGACGTAGATCGCCAGAAACTGCATCGAGTTCAGGCTCGAGGAGATCGGCACCAACATCATCACAATGCTCGCCGCGAAACGCATGCCAAGCACGACCCTCCGACTGATGGTCGTCCTGAGGACTTTGCGCACATGATGCGGATGGAGACCCTCCTGGTCGTCGAGGTTCTTGTGCAGCACCCCGATTGTAGCCATGGTGAACACGGCGACACCCAGCCCTGCGCCAAAGAACCACTTGAGCCCGGGTCCACCCTCCTCGCTGGTTGTGAACGACTCAGTCACGACCATGCGGTTGATCGCTGATGAGGCAAGGAGCAGAGACATGCACATCGGGAAATGCAACATGGAGAAAGTGTATCCAGCGAGCCAGTGCCGACGGATGGCATGCACAAAGTGCTTGCTTGCATGGGAGGTGAAGTACATCCAGTTGAGATTGAATGCAATCATCAGTCCTAGAAATGCTCGACCAGACTCGCTGTTAAGCGTTAGGCGAGGACATCTTTAAAAAATAATCACCGCTATGACTCACGCGTTGATTCCCGCCGCAGCTGAACTTGCGAAGAACACGCTCACGACTATCTCTCCTAGAACGATAGTCACGAACGCGCCCAGCCTTTCAACGAGATGTTCGATGTTGATGGCTGGCTTGTGGTCAGCCACAGCCTTGGACGCCCAAAAATTAAGCGCTTACCTGGGAACCGCACGTCTTCTTTCGCAGCAACCCAATGGCAGGCTGGAATATCCTCCAAAGGAGCCTCCTCGTTGACCGCTGTCATCGAGCTGTTCCTAGTCCTGGATACGTCCGCATCCAGCTCACCAGTCCAGTCCTTCTCTAGCTCCTCTTGCGGGCTCCCAGGATACAACCTCTGCGCACTGCGCTGTCTCTGCAGTCGCCGTTTTCGGTCATGCCGTTTTCCCAGGACGACCATCGTCTTGTCGAGCAGGACGGCCAACACTCGGATCAAATGATCAGCCACAATGCTCACCGCAACGATCGCAATGACCCCTCTGTTGGAGACGTTGGCAGAGATGGCGATCAGAATGATGATGACTTGGAGAAGCGGGTCGACGACAGAAAACTGGAGCGGAATGCGGGACATGGGGAGAAATAGTGAGTACGAGAGCGTTAGAAGGACTGGAGGTGAATTAACCGCAAGCGGGGGGACAAGATACACGATACTAACGCACCTTTGGAGGCTTTCGCGATTATATAGAAGCCCATCGTCCATCGCATAGCCAATCTGCTCTCTTCACTCTGGCCTGCAGAGCTTATCTCGATTGCGCTTGCGTTATTCGAATACCCCACGAGCAGCAACATGGTCCACAGGATGTAGGCCCTCTGCACCACGTCGTCGTTGGAGAACCGGTTCGCGATATCACGCATATCAGACCAGATGCTGTATGCCGGTGCGAAAGTGAGAATGTATTTGAGTAACCCTAAGCCCGTAGGCTGCACCGCTGCTGCCTCGGATATCTGGTGCACCATGCCGACAAACAGGAGGTCGAAGAATAGCTCGAAACGGGAGGACTGCTGTTCGCCTGTTTGCTGTGTGATGTCCGCCTCAGTTGAGGTGCGTTGGATTCAGAATGAAAACCGCCGTACCCTGTACAGTTTGCCATTTTGTAGCCACTGATGGAGCACGGGGCGTTGGAGAAACTGGTCAATGTTGTACCGGACCATAAGCCGGCAGACCGAGGCGCTCGTCCCCGTCCCTTTAGATAACCGCTGGATCGTGCCTTGGTCAGGGTCGTCCGGGCGCACGAAGATGATCTCGTCCGAGTGTCCATAGGATGCAAGATTCCGTGCCGCCTATACCCATGTATTAGAGCCTATGAAGGTTCTGTGGGCACAAGAAAGCGCAAGCTTCACGTACATGACCAGCGTGCTCGATATGCTTGACCTCATCCCTGAAGCTGTCCAGCTCGAGCTCCACCTCCTCTTTCGCCGCGTTCGCAGTTTGGAGATCGCGCTCTAATGTCGAGACGCGGAGACGCAAGGCTTCGAGCTGGCCGGTCTCGTCGACTTCCATCGCCACAATGATGTGGTAAAAGGGGTGTAAGCTGGCTCAATACCAGAACATTTGAATGAGCCAAGACAGATGGTTATCTGCTAAGCGCGGTGATTTTCGGGGTTCCCTGATCAAGCACAGAGTTTTTCTATGACAAGTTTTCGACGGAGGCTGCGCAAACTGACGAGCCGGAGGGACGCGCGTTGGAATGGATGGTAGAATTCGTGATGGAGGTGCAACGAACGTAAGGATTGCCACAGATTCGGTCACACCCGGATCACCCGGATGAGCATCCGCGAATTTTGATCCGGGTTGATGACAAGGATTACGCGTACGCGTCATCCGTAATAATCTTACCGACGGGTTTTGCCTGCAGGCTGCGGGTCTGCCCGTGAGCCGCATATACTCACTCGCGTAGCTACGGGCGAAGGCTTGTTGCCAAAAAAAACCCGAGGGTTTGACCTGGCTTGGCCCGATCCGACTCGGGTCACCCCAAACAAACAAAGGTGTGCTTGCCGCTGATCGGCCGGTTAAAAGTTTTGATCCACTCGCTCATCCTCTGCCGCCATGTCCCAAACGCGTGAGTTCCCACCACTTTATCAATCCACAGGCGACGCGTCGTCCGACCGACTCGCGTTCTTCCACCTCCTCGAGCGTCTCAAGGTCAGTCCGCCACGTCCATCCGACGCGTTTTCCCCACTGAGCTGCTGTACTCAGACACAGAAACGGACCGGATGGGTCGACCATGACGTGCGTGCACGGCTTGCGCTGTAGATCTCGTCGCGCACCTTACGAGGAGCAGATACCGAACCCAGAGAGGTGCATGCGTGTATTGCGCCCAGTGTGAACGTCCGCTCATTCGCACCGTGCTTGTGCAGTATCTCGGATCACATGTACAGGATGGCGATGTTGGCGATGTGTACCTCGGACCAGACGCTGGATGTGGCCAAGTGTGTCATGGACCTTTGATCTGTTTTCAGGTTAATCATGTCCGTGCGTAGATGCGTGATGCTCTGCTTGGTGCACGATCTGGCAGAGGCCCATGGTGAGTCTTTGTCCATTGCCATTGCTAGTCGCAAATCCGATACGTGTTCCAGTTGGTGATATAGCACCGCGAGAGGGGTTCACGTCCGAGGAGAAGAGACGGCTCGAGGCAGTGAGTCTGAAACATGACCCCCTCTGAGTGATTTACTATCTCGTTCTGCTTCCAGGAAGCCATGGACAATATAGTCCATGAAATGCTACACGATAGCCCCGCTGCCCTAAAAATCCGGGCGCTTTGGGAGGTGAGTTCATGAGTCCCCGGGTCATCTCTCTTTGCCCACGCTCATCCCGATTCCAGGAATACGAGGAACGACAGACACCCGAGGCGAAATTCGTCAAAGGTGTGTTCTTCCTTCGTCTTCGTCTGAAGCCAATGGCATGGTCCTTACACCACGGCCAGATCTGGATCGGTTCGAGATGGCCTGCCAAGGTTCTTGCTTCTTTCCGGTGGTGGATGTGCGCGTGTCCGATGCTTACGCGAGCTTTCTTCAGCCTCAGAATACGAGCGGGCGCATGGGAAGAGCCTTCAGCCGTTCTTTGACTCGAGCTTGCCCCGCATCCGACATCCTGAAGTGCAAGAGTGGGGAAGATATCTTGCTAAGCAGCGGGAGAGTCTCTGACAATAGCCGTCTGATTCTAAACCCAGACTGTCCATGACGAGAATAACGACATGCACTCATCCTAACAAACACAATGAATCAGAGACATAAACCATTGGTTTACAGGTTTTTGTGATGAGATAAACTGGGATCAGATCCAGTATCGATAGGCAGAACGATGCAGTCAGAAGCGATCGCGATCTACAATGTTATGCTATTGATGCCAGTCTGCACCGCCATTTCAACTCGAATTTTCCTCACCGAGTATGATCCTCTCTAGGGAAGTGTAACTTCAACGCTATGGGGTCGATCATCTGACCTGAATCGGCAATTATGTGCTCTACGAACCGGAACGCTCGAATCCTCTCGCCTCAACTAGCCTGAACGTTCAGTGACCCTACGTAGACCTTGCTGTTAGTCAAGAGTGAATTCTAGACCCAGTGAATTGGATTCGGCGTAGCGGTCACGAGCATGTCCTGACATCGAAGACATCAGCAGATAGTAGATAATATCTGGTTATATTTCAGCGCTTTATTCTGGACTCTAACTGGGAAAACTCAATGGGATCACTAGGCCCTCGCTCCTAATCCCCATGTAACGGGCACCATTGCCGATCCTCCACGACCGAGATACACGAAAATAACTCTGAAATGGGCTTATATGTCTTTGCTGGACTACGAGATAATTGCGGCCTTCCGAGCAATAGACCCTTGTCGCGAAGTAGGAACTCAATCACGAGGACGCGTCAGTCACGGGATCGTGTCAGATCCAATCATATCTTCATTTTCAAATTTCCTGATCTAGCCCGATCTCTTCTCCAGCAATCTTCACGGATCCCACGATGAGCCAACACATTGGTGAGTCCACGAAACTATAGCGCTGGACCTTGCATTCGTGCCTCTGACTCACAACAAGCGCTACTCTCTGTGTACGATAAGACTGGCCTGCTCGAGTTCGCCCAGGGCCTGCATGCCGCAGGCGTTCGACTGCTGGGGTCTGGTGGAACTGCGAAGAAGATCCGGGAAGCAGGTATTCCCATTGAGTGCGTTTTATCGGTTTGCGCCTCTGCTACCCTCTGATCCACTCTTTTTCAGGGATGTCTCCGACATAACCAAAGCGCCAGAGATGCTCGGTGGCCGCGTGAAGACGTTGCACCCCGCTGTGCATGGTGGTATCTTGGCACGTTCTATTCCCTCAGACGAGAAAGATCTCGCTGCCCAGGGTATCGCGCCCATTTCGATCGTTGTGTGCAACCTGTACCCGTTCACGTCGACCATTGCGCAGCCGAACTGCACCCTTGCCGATGCCGTGGAGGAGGTCGATATCGGGGGTGTCACGCTCCTCCGTGCGGCAGCGAAGAACCATGCGCGCGTTTCGGTGATCTCTGATCCGGCGGATTACGCAGAGTTCCTCGAAGCGTGGAAGGCAGGAAGTGGCGAGGTCGGCCAGGCGATCCGGAACAAGTTGTCGTTGAAGGCGTTTGAGATGACTGCGACGTACGACGAGGCAATCAGTGGGTATTTCAGGGAGCAGTATGCGTCAGCGGAGCTGCCTGCGGACAAGCTCTCTGGGCCCGTTCAGCGGATGGCGCTCCGTTACGGCGCCAACCCTCACCAGAAACCGGCCCAGGCTTATGTCACTCACGGCGCCCTGCCTTTCAAAGGCATGTCTCCGGGTGCATCTCTGTTGGTGCCGTTTCTCATGCATCTCCACAGTTCTTTGCGGTTCTCCCGGATACATCAACCTGCTCGACGCCCTCAACTCGTACGCTCTTGTGAAGGAGCTGCAAGAGGCCTTGGGCCTGCCTGCCGCTGCATCCTTCAAGCATGTCTCCCCCGCCGGAGCTGCTGTCGGAATTGCCCTTGACGAAACGGAGAAAAAGGTGTACGGTGTAGACGACCTCAAGGAGCCACTCACTCCGCTCGCCTGTGCCTACGCTCGTGCGCGGGGTGCTGACCGGATGTCCTCGTTTGGGGACTTTATTGGACTCAGCGCGCCGTGCGATCTGGCGACGGCGAAGATCATCTCGCGAGAGGTGTCGGACGGAATCATCGCCCCGGGATACACGCCCGAGGCATTGGAAGTTTTGGCGAAGAAAAAGGCCGGAAAGTACTGCGTCCTCGAGGTGAGCCGCCAGTCCGGGATTTGAAACACACACAGAGTGATATATCTGACGCGCGCGTAGATCGATCCGAACTACGTTCCCGACGAGATTGAGACGAAGCAGGTGTACGGCGTGCACCTGCAGCAGCGCCGCAACAATGCCAAGATTGATGCTTCGCTTTTCTCGAACATTGTCACCAAAGCCAGCGAGGTAGGTTCTCCTTTGGCCGGGACTCGCGCAGCTAATTACATGTACCTTGCAGCTGCCGACCGAAGCCAAAACGGACCTGATCCTCGCGACGCTGGCGCTCAAGTACACGCAATCGAACAGTGTCGGGTACGCCAAAAACGGGGCCATCATCGGTCTCGGCGCCGGCCAGCAGTCGCGCATCCATTGCACCCGGCTCGCGGGAGGCAAGGCCGATTTATGGTGGCTGCGCCATCACCCGCGGACTCTTGCGCTGCCGTTCAAGAAGGGCGTCAAGCGTGCCGAAAAGGCGAATGCCATCGATCTGTTTGTGAGCGGAGAGGTCCTGGAGGGCGGGGAGAAGGAGCAGTGGGAGGGCATGTTTGAGGGTGCCGTGGCTCCGCTAACAGCTGAGGAGCGAGCCGAGTGGGCGGCGAAGCTGGATGGGGTTGCGTGCTCGAGCGACGCGTTCTTCCCGTTCCCTGACAACGTGCATCGTGCCCGCAAGAGCGGCGTGAGGTACCTGGCTGCCCCGAGCGGCAGTGTCATGGACGCCGAGTGCATCAAAGCGGCTGATGAGCATGGCATCGTCTTTGCTCACACCTCACTCCGTCTATTCCACCACTGATCGCGGGCGTGAAAATGCGTGTAGTAACTAAATGTATCGTGTAACAGAAGATTCGACAGCCGTCGGAATATATCATATGAATATCTGTGGAACTGGCACTGGCAATGACAGATGTTAGGCGATGGCTGTGCACATACTGTAGCCGCTCACCTGACGCATCTTCCTCCACCCTCGCCACCTGCTTCCCTTGAATCTGATCCTTCAGTTCCGAGCCCAGGCGCCATGCTGGAATTGGAGCGCTTACCACAGACCATCTCCCCGTCCCGCAGCTGTCTACGGTTTTCTCTATCCTCTCCACGCTAAGTGCGGCAGAAACCCAGTACCATCGCTGCAAACTTACCGACTGAATGACATGCTAGTATCCAGCAGCTTCCACTCTCATGCCGGTGATGGTCCCTTTGAATTCCCCAACCGCTCACGCCGTTGATGAGCGCAGAAACGTTCTACTCGGTCAGCGCAATGGCTATGAGGCTGCGGGAAGGAACCTCGGACCAAGTTACTCCTACCTTCCCCTGACCCTCAGCACACACCCCCAGCGTGCGCAGCTATTCACCGCCGTCAATCCGTTTGAAATTCCAGAACGCTGGTGGAAGCGGGGCAGGAGAGACACTGCTCCGGATGCAGAATGTGGGATTGGAGTCCAACACGTTGTATCAGACGACGACATTCCGGGCGATGCAAAGCACCGTGCACATCCTGCTCACGGTCCCAACTACCCCTACGCGTCTATGGGCCATGACGGCTCACCGACGAACGGTATGGTTGATCCTCGGAATCCAAGCGGGGATATGTGGAACTCGCCTGTTGGAATGGGGACAGGGAGTCACCCGGAACCATTCCTGCCGCCAGATAGGATGTCCGCTGAACCTCCTTCGGAGCAGAGACCGATCCCAGCCCCAAATCCGGGCCGCAATCCTGTCTATCATGTTGTGGAGGACGCGATCTGTCAGCCGGCGTCCATACATCGACCCAGGTCTCCACCACCACAACCGGAGCACAGCGCACCGATTACAGGTACCCCCCTGCAAGCAATCTTGACGCCAAAGCATAGCCCTGCGAGCAACAGGGAACAGTTCGATCCGCCTGAACGCCCTGACACTATCGCGGAATCCCAGGGCAGAAACGGAGAGAGGTCGCCGGAAGAACCGGCACGTTCTGAGCGCTCCACGGGCAGGAGATACAGTCCATGGACTTCGTTTAGTAGTCGCAGTGGAAGCTCTCTTTCTCACGGCGACCGTGGTCGTTACGCTCGTCGCCAGCACCCTCGATCTGGCTCCCCGTCTCGCTCTCCAACTTGGTCGAGAAGCCGTCATGCTCGAGAACACGAGGGTCCTTATGATGACAGCCCCTCGCCCCCTGATCTCGGTCCCCATCGAAGCCCAGGTGCTTCGCGCTCGATGTCTATTCGGAGAGAGGCTTCACGACCAGAAAATATCGACGAAGAGAGCCGTCTTGATTCTCCCGCTGCTCGCCCACAGTGGGATCCGGCAGCTGAGGCGGGCTATCCTGCCCGCCTGCCTCCAGTCGCGATTGCCGTTCCCCCCGATTCATCCACATCTGAACTGCCACTCCCCGTGACGCTCGTAGCAACATCACCAAGGACGTCCGGCACCCTGTGGTCCTCGCTTCTCGACGCTGCATTTGTCGTTACGGACTTCTTCCCACGGCAGCTCTACCTGCTCATCCTGCTGAGAATCCCGTCGCTGTACTTTTCGCGAGTTACGCGAGTGTTCGAGGACGCCCGGCTGAATCATTTTGATATCGAGCAGATGGCGAAAGCCAGGGCGGAGCAGTGGAATGTGCAGCCGCCGCCGTACTCGATGTTGTTGCAGCAGCAGCAGCCATATCCGGAGATTGCGACACCTACTCTACCCGTCGCCTTGCTGATTTTCAAAGCCTCGTGGGAAGAGTTCATCGACTCGCTGATGAAGGAATGGAAGACGTTGAACATCGTTTCCGTTCTATTGCTTTCGTGCGCACTCTTTCTCTTGGATCCACCCTTGTCTATGACTGACAGGACTCAGTGCCATCTTGACCATGGTTCAGATCAACGAAGTGTCGCATCCCGTTACTCGAACCGCCGCCCTGTTTGCGTTGATCTGCGCGCTGATGAGTTTATTGTTTGGCTGCATGTACATCATCCGGTTCGGGACCATGCGCAAGATGCACAAGGCGAGCAGGTTAGCTGCCGAGGCGCAGAGGGGTGTTGTCGGCATCTGGTGGAATGTTTGGGTTCTCCTGGCGATGGTGCGTGGTTTATCTTTTCCGCTCAAAACTAGTCAATGCTGAAACTGTTTACCCAGCCAGCAGTTTGGCTTTCCTGGTCGCTCGTCGCCTTTCTTATTTCCATCATGTCGTTCATCTGGCTGGGTGGTTCAACGGCAGATCCGAACGGTTTTCTGTTGCACCCTAAAATATCACTGGCACCTCAGATTCTGCTTACTGCTGTCTTTGTCTCTGGGCTGATCTATTTTGTGCTCACTGCACACGAATTCCATCGGTACGGGGACCCTCTGGATCGGGAGTGGTCGAAAGCTGTGGATGCAGACGTTCAGCGTCAGAGCAAGCCTGTGCGACCTGTGTACTCCGACTCTTCTCTGCGCCCTCTCACGGATAAGTCGACACCTGGGGATACACATCGATCCCTCCCGCGAAGACCGTCTGATCGTCCCAGTCCAGACATTGCCTTCCCCAGGGCTCTCCCAATCATGCGCTTGAATCTGGACAAAGAGATTGGTGCGGTGACATCGTTCGAGCCGCATGACTCGCTTGTAGTGCCAGATGAGACATGGGCCGCATTCATGCAGGTGTGATGGATTGACTCGGCTTGAGCGCCAACTGAGATCCCGACAGGACATCCAATCCGTCTGGGCCGACCGTCCCGTGTTCCGGGCACCGCCTGGGGTCGACCTGCATATCGGCAATGGGAGCGTTTCCGTTCTGTCTCCAGCACAACTGAACTCGCTCTCCTCCTCTGCCGAAGACCATAGCGTGATTCCGGTCGAAAGATCGCTTCCAGTTTCGGAGAAGCAAGATCGCCGCGTTGGAGCTATACATGCGATGCTTGTCGAGTGGAACAGGCGGTTCTTCTGGTCGTGTGGGTTGAACGTCGAGCTGAATTCGATACCGTCTCATCCACGGCTGTTTGATATCTGCTTGCACGATACTCGAGTGCGAGGACCTGGGATAGGCCGTCAAATATCACGAGGCTGGGGCGAGGCTGAGCACAGGGAGGGAACGTGATCATCACTCTGCAGAATAATTCCATATGAGTAGATCACGCTTCGAGCTTGTTCGAAACGTATGTCGATATGGAAATCCGCGGTGCACGTACTGCATTGATCGCACTGCGGTCAGCTGTGATGCTGCTCTTCATGCTCATTTCCGGTGCCATGTGTCTCGATGCGTCGCGGAATGAATCGTGTCTCCAGGAATATCCCAATAACATAACTTCTGGAATGAGGATCTGGATTTGGGCATTCACCGCATCAACTCTCGCAAAGAAGAGGAAAGCAAGGAGCGTCCTTGTCACAGATCGAACACCCTCAAGCACTGCGTATTCCTTTCTACAACGAACACGAATGTTTCTTCAGCTCTTTATGCCAGATTACATCACACATGTGTTGCCAATTGGCTGCCTTTGACATCGGCCTTGGAATGCTCCTGGGAAGATCGAGACAACACGGCTTGCTACATACTTAGGTTGTGGATAGCGCTAGAGGGATGTTATGAGCCGGACGTTGATCAGAATTTCCCTCCGCGCTCCAGCTCGTGTTTCCCGCCGTGGCTATGCATCTCACACCACACATCGACGCGATGCGATTGGGAATGGGATCTATTACACAGGCCCCGATGCGCAGGCTGTCACTCACTACACCCGCTAAGCTCGATTTAACTCCCTCGCCCAGTAGCTCTGCGTCAACGATGCAGAGAAACTCCAAGGCGGACAAGGCCAGCCTGTTGTGCGCGATGCTCTCCACCGCGCAGCTGTGTGTGGCTACTGGGGGGAGCATGCCTTCTAGACCGAGAGGAGCCTGAAACCGCAGTACAAGTTCGGTCAGGCCAGATGACGGGTGTGGACGTCGATGTCAGCCAGGACATGACTTGGACCGTCGAATTCATGGATAGAATCAGCGAGATCAGGGACAGTATGAACGTCATCGGTGAGCCTCATCCTTGTCCGGCCACTCGCTCGCAGAATCTGCCGCCTAAGATGAATCAAAGGATCTCTGCAGGTCAAAAGTGACGCTGTTGGTGGGGGTAGGAAAGCGTCGGCGTCCTTTTTCGATCCGAGTAAATTCAAGGAAAGCGACATGAACTATTTTTTGCAGGTCTGTGTCAACAACGGCTCACTGCTCCCGATCTCACCGAACTCGATTCCACAAGTGTGCAAGTCCATCCACTTTAGATTCGAGACTCATGGAACGCAGTGCGATTCTGCCCAAGTACACAAGCCTGAAAGCTTCTATATGAAGAGCATCAGGGGATCGCTGCTCGACTATGAGAATGCCGGTGTATACTGGTCCGTGCTGCTCGATGCTCACATTGATTATAAAGTGATGTGGTGTAACATACAACAAGGTATTAGTGCTTCCTTCCTGTCTTTCTACCCAGTCTAATCGAGTCTTCCAGCCGCATGGGAATTGTAACAGGGTCAATCAACGTCGGTCGGGAAACAGCACGTCGAGAGGTTCACCACATTAGGCGCCAAAGCAAAAGCAGATTCACGGCCAAAATGACAAGATACCAAACAAACTGGCTTCAGCGAAGCAGCAACACCCTCGACAATTACAACCAGTAGTACCGCTGCTTGACGTCGGCGCACCTACACCACCTGCTGCTCTGTTTTGTGACGAAAATACTGGTGCACCACCAGTACCGCTTCTCCTGTTTTACCCTCCAGACCCCCCGGTCGAGCCCGAAGAAACTCTGCCACCTAACGAACTCATCCCGTACGAGGGCAGTCTGTCTGGCCTCCACGGCGCGCGCAGGGACTGCCGGTCCGACATAGTCAAGATCGTACGAGAAGTCGATGCGGTGGCCAGGATCCCAGATCGGAGCCGTTTGTGGAAATATTTCGGTCCAGCGGTCCTCTAGATCCTGCTTCCGGCGAGTTGCTCATTCGTGCCGTCGTCCTTGCTGTGATGTGATCTGGCTGTGCGCAATTTCAGCTGGGTAAGAGCCGTCGTAGAAGCCACCGATGCAGCGAGGGCCAAAGCGGAGAAAGAGAAGGCGCAGGAGGCGATCGTGGACAATTTATCGAGCACACAAATCAAGATCACGCTTGTCGACAGGAAACACTAGGACTTCGAAGCGGGAATGAAGACGCAGATTCGAGAACCGAAGCGCGAACATACTGTTGGACGGGAGTGACAGAGGGCGAAGATGGGCCGGAAACATGCGGCCGAGCTAGAAGATGCGGGACAGAAACTGGAGCAGTTCAAGGATACGGTCAGGCAAGTGCAAGTCAAGCTCAGCACGCTAAAGACGACAAAAAGATTACTCGGGTGAGCACTCGTCCACTACCGCCAGCACTGGACTGATTCGCAGCCCAGCCTGAAGGACGCATGGTGCCCAGTGCCGCTCAGGACGCCTGTCCAATTCAAGAATGTCAACAAACGGCAGTGCATGCAATATGACCTCTTGTTCGGGTTGGGCGGTCCGGCCTGGGCGGAGCGATGAAAGTGGTCATTTCAAGTGTGTGAGGTCGCGCAGTCAGCATTGCTCAATGTCCGGGCATTAAATGATGTTCTAGTTTGACATCCGGGCATTGGGAGCACTGGCTTTCAGAATCCGACATGTCCAGACTGGCCGCCTCTCCGCTGTCGCAAGACAGGTCTCCTCTGGCGTGTGGCTGCAGATGTGCGAGTTCCCGGTGTTCTTCATGTTCATGTTTGAGTCCGTCATGGATAACGGAGCGTTCGCCGGAATGACTACGTCCATTTGTGTATGTCTCCTCTGCATCTCGCCGGGACCTGATCCCGGGTTGCAGGGTCCATTTGGCCGAGATGCCGTGCCATACGCTGAATGTCGCTGGAGGCGGAACGAATGATGATGCGCAGAAGCTCGCGTTTTCCGGAGAGAAGAGCAATAGTGACAGGTGGTTCATTGACGCCTTCGGTAGAGGATAGAGAGGCGGTACTCGCATCTTTGTCTGCTGAGCAGTGAAACTCGTAATCGGTGCGAATTGATTGTCTTGTTTGGCTTGAGATTGCTGGCCTATGTTCTTTTCCATTTCTGCAAATGGGACTGCTGGTGGCTTGCGTGCGGTTGACGGCTAGGCTGATTCATCTATCGCGCACGCGTCGCCTCGCCGTTGATCTATCTGCCCGTCGCGCCCCTCTTCACCGGCATGCGGCGTTTCGCCCTGATCCCGGGATCTTTTCCCGGCAGCGGGAGAGGGCGGACTTGCGGAGAGGAATTAAACTCCAGCACGCGGCTGTCGCACGCAGCTCTCAAAGAAAGACATCAGTTGTATCGATCCGGTGCGCCACGGTTCCAAAGGTGTATGATAGGGATCGCAGCGTTGGTGTCACCGCATCTGACTGACTCACTGACAACGCGTCTGCTGTCCTCCGAGGAGCATCGCAGCTCATGCTATTCTGGCGAGTGGTGCTGATCCAACCACCCTTTAGTAGGTGGGGAGCCGCGATTCTCCCGCACCTGATTCTGCTGCCACGAGTCTCCTGACACACCGTAATAACAAAGCAGGGTTTAATGGAAGTTTCAGATGGTGATCGCCACCGAGATCCAGGAAATAGGACGAAGTTGGCGGTGAGGCTGCGGCTGCGGCCTCTGTAGACTCGCAAATGACACTCTTGTTTCCCGATCCAGTGCGGATGGTCTGGAAAGTGGGGTTCGCTCGAGAACTGTCAGGCAGCCTTCTTCTATGTTCTTGCTGTGTCGCTTCTGTATGACTGGAGCTGTGTCTCGCCTTCGGTACCGCCCGAAACGGTCCCTCGTTCTCATCGGTGGCGCTTCATTCTACCTCATGTTTTGTTCTGGGCACACCCTGAAGAGCGCACCCTCGATTTCGAACGGAGTAAGCCGTCGGGAGAGGACCGGCCCGATCCAAGTATATATCATTATGAGCGCCTTCGAAGATTATGAAGCATCTTGAATTGATGAGAAAGCTGTTGAATGCTTTTCTATGACTCGACGCTCCCTGTCCAAAGATGGAACACTGCCTCTGCGCCGTCTTTTGGGCTCAGACCAGTCAGGGTTTGCGCATGGGAAGGGTAGCTCGCAATCAATGCTTGTTTCACAGATAATGAGGTGCGGATTCGGTCCGAACTGGAGGAGCAGATGGCAGCCATGTGGATCTGACCTGGGTTCTGCAGGACTGTGGGCAAAGACGGTATCAGGGCGCGGGAGTGTTCGTACGCGAGATCTGGGCCAGCCGATGCCATCGTTGTTGGTGATGGCGCCGTGATCCCGGAGCATGGCGTCGTGATTGAGATTTGACTTGATCGCATACGAGTGCCACAGCGTTCGCGAGTATGTCTCTGGTCAATCTCGACTGCGTTTGCCCCTCCCTGTCTCCATGTCACTGCATGTTTGCTTCCGGAGCCCGTTCCGACTGGCGTTTGATCCACTGGCATACCGGGAAACACCCCGTCAATGCTTCACCATCAATCTGCACTCCCGAGTTGTTGAACGTCCGAAGGCCAATATGCCATTCCCACGTAGACTAGAACCGCTTAGTCTCCGTCCGAGGAAATTGAGACTGGGCCGGAGAGGGCGAATGTATTTCGCCAGTGAACGCGGGGCTTAGCACAACAGCACGTAAAAAAACAAGCAGGCGGCGTAATAAGAGGGCAAGCGGCCAAAGGGCCTGCTGAGCCCGTGCTGCAAGTCAAGCGAGTCATGCAATCTCAGATTCATGATCGTCTGTCTAAATATCCCCGATTCGTGCTGGCGGACAAGCAACCCTGGGCGTTAGAAACCACGAGGCGGCACCCGAGGACCATTTAAGACAAAATCATTCGGTCGCCTATTCCTGGCTCGCCCTTCTCTCCCGTTCTCCCTTCATCATGAACTACCTTTCAAACGTGTTGTCGCCCTTGGGCATGAGCACTGGCGCTATCCAGGATACAATGGTCCGTCCCCCGCTGGACCCACATGCCCCCACAACTACTGCTCACCGTCCACACACAGAAACTGGTGGTCATCGGAGGCACTGTAGAGACCGCGCGACGCGTGTCCATGTCGGCTTGGAACGGGTTCGTTGACTGTGCGTACACCCTTCTGCTCGCACGTCTTGTCCCTGAACGTCACCCGTGTCAAGCCTTCTTCCTCACCGCGCACTTCAGCGAGGACGACTACCCTTATGACTGGTGCGTATCCCTCCCCACTGCCATCCTTACATCTGTGTCGCTTATACCCTCACCCAGGCTTATGCATTGGCTGTCCAAGGTCCGCGAGCGTCGCTAAGTGGTCATTTTGCATATATTGACAGCTTGTCAGCAACCCGCCTGGGGTCGCAGCCGCGAATTCGAGATTACGACGCGCAGTGTGAACCGCACGGGCATGAGCGAGCCGACGACGGGAGATGTGGAGGAGGACGACGAGTGCGAGGACGATAACGACCTCGTCCATGGACGCAGGAAACGCAAGGTGGCGTTCATGCCCAGCGTCGGTGAGTCCAAACAAGCCCAAGCTGCCTGACAAATTCTGATTTCGTGTCCTCCCCACCCGCCGGCTCACCCTCCATTTGCTTCCATTCCTGTCAACGCGCAATTAATTTATGGACGCACCGCACCATAAGACACGACTCATACGATCTACTACGTGCGTTCTCACCCTCGGAGTGCGCTCCAAGATGGCTGACCCTCCATCTCCGTTTCTAGCGCGGCCACTGGCTCAGGGTATTGTGGCGCCGTTTTATTCGGCCAACACGGGCTAATCACCGCCGCAGATAACGCGTACACAGCGTTACCCGGATTACGGACACGGCGCCGCTTTGAAAGTCAGGTGCGCGCTCCGGTGTTCCGAACGCATCCCACTGGCTCATTCCTTCCTGTCTTCATCAGCGTCGTTGCGCGCAACAATGATATCCTGAAGAAGCTCGTCCTCGAGGCGAAGCGGGAGTACGAGAAAGACGCCGAGCACCGGGTCCATATCTTCATGGCCGACACGTACGTGATTGCCATCCTTGATATCCGAACACCGCCGCCTGAACGGGGGTCCCTAGCACGTACAGTTGCTGGCGTTGGAACGGCGCTCGGCAAAAGCGGCCGATGACATCTATCGTCCTGGAGCCGGGAGTGAAGGAGATGCTGCTGGCGGACTGCAAGGACTTTTTGTGCTCGGAGGAGTGGTATGCGGAGCGAGGCGAGTGAGATGAGTTCATTTGCGGACATGCCTTGACAGGGATCCACTAGGCATTCCTTTCCGCCGCGGCTATCTGCTGCACGGTGTACCCGGAAGGTGCGCCCGAGCTTCTAATATCCATGGACTGTCGCCTAACCTTCCTCTCTCTCAGCGGCAAGACTTCCCTTATTCATTCGTTGGCTGGTGAACTAGGTTTAGATATCTATGTCGTCTCTCTCTCTTCCAAGGGGTAAGCGCTCACCGCTGTCTGCTTCTTATTGATTCTTACGGAAATGAATGCATAGCATGAGTGATAACACATTGACTACTTTGATGGGCCATGTTCCATCCAGGTGAGTCATTCTCAGCAATATGCGCGCGGACTTCTGAACTGACGGCATTGGAGGTGCATTCTTCTGCTTGAGGATCTCGATGCCGCGTTTACGCGCTCGGTGAGCCGTGATTCTTCGTCTAACGGAACGCCAACTTCGACATCCACAACCACCACCGCGGGCGGCAGCGCGACTCCGCCGGCTGAGTCTGACGGCTCGACTCTGAGTCTGAGCGGACGTAAGTGTCTCGCACGCGACCCAGATTGATCGTCGGGACCTCATCCTATCGCAGTTCTGAACAGTCTGGACGGAGTCGCTGCTGCCGAGGGTCGGTTGCTGTTTGCCACGACGAACCACATCGAGCGTCTCGACCCCGCGTTGAGCCGGCCCGGGCGGATGGATGTGTGGGTCAATTTCACTCACGCCACCAAGTGGCAGGCCGAGGGCATTTTCAAGTGCTTCTTCCCTCACTCAGCCAAAGCGCCGCCCGCCGAGGAGGCCGACGCGGAGAAAGACGCGTCGCAGAAGAACCTGCCTGTGCCGAAGCGCAAGGCGTTCAAGCACGCCGTTCCCATTCTAAGTGAAGCTGAGATTGTTGAACTTGCCAAGCGATTCGCAGCCGCCATCCCCGAAGACGAACTGAGTGTGCGCATGCTGTTGTCCCCGGGTGCTGTTGCATGATGCTGATGCTGGGACAGGTCGCCGGTCTTCAAGGATACCTGCTCAAGAACAAGACCCGTCCCCGCGAATGCGTCGACGAGGTCGCCGAGTGGGTCATCTCCGAGCGCGAAACTCGCGAAAAGCTCAAGAAGGAGAAAGCCGAGGTCTCTTTTCCTGCAGCTTCTGTGTGTGTGGTTGACCATGACTGACTCCCCTTCCTTAGCGCGAAGCCAAGGAGAAGAAGGAAGCCGAGGAGAGGGAGAAAAAAGAAGTGAGTGATCTTTGCCTGCTTATCTTTTTGGCTTACATCGTTCGCAGAAGGAGGAAAAGGAAGCCAAGGAGGTGCGTTTATCCGATTGCAGACGTGTCTTATCTGCTGACAACCACGCTCAGAAGGAGGAGAGGGAGACCAAGGAGGTGAGTTTATATGGCCTGTCACCCATCGCCGTGGATCGTGACCTCTCTTCCAGAAACTTGAGCGCAAGGAAAAGGCTAAGAAGGCGGCCGCCGCTGCCAAGAAACTCGGGGAAACCTCCGCGGCTGAGCAAACCTCCACCGCTACGAGCAGTGAATCCGCGACGGAAAGCTCAAGCGGGGCCGAGGCTGACACGGAATCCGTCGCTTCTGAGGAAGAGACGGATGACACCCCCAAGAAGGAGAAATGGGTTGCGGTCAAGCCTCAGCCCCTATCGACAGCGGCAGCGGAATCGCAGACTGAAGCAGTCAGCGACGTCGAGCCGAGCGAAGAGCCCTCCGGTCCTTAAATGCATGTGAATATGCGCGCTTGCTCTGGACTGGAATGGCTGTTTGCTCCATGCTCCGCTTCCCGAAATGGGATCCCGCCGCTGAATCTGTCTCTCCACGCATCTACTGGTTCTCGATTGTGTGTGTGTGTCTGTGTGTTCGGTCGTTAGTTACTCTGTGCTTGTTGATACGTTAGACGGAATGGCATCTTTCTGCGTGGCTTTCGCCGCCCGCTCTCTATCACCATCGAATACGTGACTCGTAAAAGATTGTCTGTCTATGTCGGTTTTACATTCACATCCGAAAGAGTCTTGAAAGCCTCCTTGTACGCGTCCAGCAGCGCTTTGACCCGAGTCCTCTCCGCAACCAGCCCCTCATCCTCATGCAGCATCTCCTGGAATAGCTCCGGCTTGTACAGCGACGCCACCAATCGGTTCTGTACGTGGTTCGAAGTGTGGTTGACCAGCAAGTGCATAATCGCCTTCGGCACTAGATCCTGGATCGTCTGGCGGACAATGCCAAAGTAGGAGGTGATCAGAGAACGAATCAGCGAGGTCTCCATCTCTTCTCGCATCGTCAGCTGGTTGCCCTCAAACGGCACCGCTTCGATGTGCTTGCCCAAGCTCTTCATGTCAAACGCAGCATTCTGGCCGTCCACCCGTTGGCCCGACATCAGTCCAGAGGCCATCGCCATCGTCGACACCTCCCCACCGGAAAGATCCCGGCCGACAGGTTTTGCCGGATTGCTGCCAACCGCCGAACCAGAAAGCGGCCCCGGCCCATTCTGCCCAAAGAAGTAGTTCAAAAACGCCTCCCGAGCCGAAGGAGGCGACCCCCGATGCGTCATGGCGCTCATGGCAGACTGCGGCCGGGGCTGTGCGATTTTCCTCGAGGTCAAAGTCGCGGGCGCTGACCCGGTTGACGCGCGAGTGCGGTCTGGCAGAGACGCTGACACAGACCGGTCCGTCTGTCGTGGAGGGAACATGCCATTAGGTAGTCCATTTTCGTCCGATGAATCCACATCGTCATCCTCCGTCCCTGTCCCATTCGTGGGTTCGGTCGAAGTCGGCTGGGTGACTTCAGAGACGGTCATACGTTTGACATAGGTGCATCACTCACTCGTAATGGCATCTGGGGTGCAGGTGGCGAACTGGCTTGTTGGGCAGCAGCGGCCGATCCAGAGATAAACGCCGGATGGTTGGTGTTGATGTATGCCGCCTGGATCGCGATGAGACTCTCCGTGTACTCTGACGTCGGTCCAAGTCTTTCTCGAAGGAGCTCAGAGACTACTTCAATCAATTTGGCATGAAGACCGGGGAATCGTTGCAGCTCCTAGTACATCTGAGTAGATGCGAGCCAATTTAGTGAAGAACTCACGGAGTTGGTGCAGTTATGACAAATCTTCACCAATTCTTCATAAACAAGCTCGACGCAGCGCAAACTGGGCATCTCGAGGAGCTTGATCTGAGGCTTGACGAGCAGGTCGAACGCGATCTCCGGCACAAAGAGACTAGGGCGAGGCCCAGTTGAGTTCCGGATGGCCGTTCGGATGTCCTGATTCTCAAGATTCTGAGTGGCGTCGATCGAGTCCAAGGCGCTGCCAAAGACGTCATTGAAGATGTAATAAATCCTCGCGCCGCCTGATAGCTCCTTCGTCGACACATCTACTTTTGTGCCCTCAATTGAGGCGACAAAGTCTCGCGCAAACTGGGTCATGAGACGAAGAATAAGAGCGCCTTGCTGCAGTAGACACTATCAGCAGATATCAAGCAGCGATCATAGACAACAGACTTGGTTTGATCCCCGAAACTCTCCGAGTCCCCGAACGAATTAAGCTCTTGTTGTGCCTGTCCCATTAACGTGTTGAGACGCGCTTTCATATCCGGAAGCTTGTCTCGTATATGATTCATCAAGACCTGAATGGTGCCTTGTTAATGTGGAGAGTATAATGTGACGCGGAAAGGCAGACCTGGTTGAGAGACTTCGCCAGATACTTCGTCCCATTCTTGTGTGCCACGTTCCGGTATGCAGGGTGGCTCTTGAAGAACTCGGACTCGCTGTTTAGCGCGTCACCCATACTTTTCTCCGAGTTGATGTCTTGCTGACTCCTGTTCACGATCCCGATGAACCCGAGCTTCAAAGGGTAGACACGCCCCGTCAGAATATCGAGCGCATTTGTCCCAGCGTCCATCAGGTCGAGCTTCGTCAGTACTCCGATCGTCCTCCTTCCTTGGGGGTCAACTTGACGTGCGAGCTTGAGCGACTCTGAGTTGGCGAGATCCACATTGGCAGGAGAGACGGACAGAATGACACTGGAAAGTCATTCGAGCCGTTGCATCTCTTGAAAAATGGACAGCGGTACCTATTCGGCTTCGAAATGTATTCTAATACCAGGTTGCGAATTTGTCGCTCGATGTCGCTCGGCTGGTCACCGACAGGAATCTTCCGACGCGTCATGAAGAACTTGAACTGTATGAAAAAGGCACAAAGACTCACTTTCGTCAGCCCGGGCAAATCAACCAGAGTCAGGTCCAGCACGTCCGGGCTGTAAATGCGGAGCGATATTGGCAACTTGCTGACCCCCTTATTCAAGCCCGCCACCCGCAAAGTCTCCTGCTCAATCTCTTTCCGAATCTCATTGAAGTCGGTAAACTTCTTGTCGATGTGAAGAAACTGGCCCCATTCGCGAAATGTCGGGCTGCTGGGGGAGGGGTCGGTGGATTCGGGTCGGTGGATCAACTGAAGAACGAGAGGTCGCCGTGTAACAATGCCTGACCACGAGGAAGGAAATCTCGCCCGACGATACTAGCAAAGGTAAGCGAAAGGCGGGACAAAGCGGGAAAGAGAACCACACACGTCTCGAGTACGCTAGACTTTCCCGCCGATTGACTGCCCACCTGTCCTCCAAATGAGAAAGCCGAAACGACTCCTATGTCAGTTTGCACTCACAACGACGAGCTGGGGCATGTCCAGCTCACCCCTACGCGTAAAATGTTCAATGCTCCACAGTGAGGCAAGCGAGTGGCTGAGCATACCCAGGTTGCTGAATGTGTCCTGGAGCTTGTTCACGAGCTTGATGAGATCGGAGTCCATGATGGAGGAGAGAGAAGATGGGCAACGGCCCAGAAAACGCGTGAAAGTAGCGACCGTCCGCCTTGAAGCGCGTCGTCACGGCAAGTGGTCAAACTTTGGTCACTTTGGTGATGTTGGGTCACTTCCTTGATCGCGCCTCAGAGTAGTTTCGTCATAAGGAGTGGGAATCCTGTCAGCATAGATATTCCCAGTATTACTTATAACGAGAGCAAGCTACATAGCATTAAGGAAGTTGAGCAAGTCCTTGCGGTTTGCATCGCGTTCGTCGTCACCTTTTCCTTCTTCACTTTGAGCTTGATCTGTGAGAGCCTCAAGCATCAGCATAGAATCGCAGGACGACCAGCATGGAACGGAAATGACCGACCTTCTTGCCAGTCAGAGCGCTCCTTCTCTCTTCTTTGTCGCCATCCTTAGCTCGTTCCCGCTCCTTCCTCCGTTTACGACGCTTGCGATCCTCGTCGGAACCATCTTCATCCTTGTCTCTGCGCTTGTGGTCTCTGCGTTTAGAACGGTCGTGGTCGCGTTTATCCCGGTATGAGTCACGATCCTAGATGAGTCGGATAGGTTGTTGGGTTGCGTGACAGCACCTTGCGAGGTCAGAGGAGATAGGCTGGGAAAGATGGCGTCGCACAATGGAGTGGTCCCGAGGGAGATAGCTCTCTGAGCTTCGGCTCCTGCTTCTGCCGTGGCCTGAAGACCGAGCGTGGTGGCGCTGCGAATTCGTATAGTTACTTTTGAAGCCCCGAGCTCTGAGGAAAGTAGCTTACAGAGCGCTGCGGGCTTGCACTTCGTTGACGCTAATGGAAGAACAAAAACGATCGGCCAGTGGGTGGTACGCACGGAGAGCGAACCCACTGAATGTTTATCATCTCTATGTCGAGAGCGATGGACGGATCGCGCGCTAGAGTTGCCATCCTGCGGTCCAGGTGAGCCTAGCCGGCCTCAAGATGTAACGGTTGGCGCCAACACACATCTGCTCTCTCGAACGTTGCCGTTCCCGCAGAGTGATTGTCATAGGTGCGACTTCGTTCCAAATCCGTTGTTTGCTCGTAAGAACGACGGTGATGCGTTACTTGGGCAGGTTCCACTTCGTCGCGCAGGACATTTGAGCGGGAAGAGGTGTGCAATTTATGATATTCCGACAATGCTGAATCCTCTCTCCGTTCTTGTGATGATTTTCAGGTGTAACGTCAAGAAAGCGCAGGCAGAAAGTAGTCAACGGGTAAGGATGAGCTTTGCTTTGCTTGCATGCGTTATGTTTTAGATCGTCCTTACCGACGTGGGGAGGAGGTGGTTTCAAAGTTTGGTCCCACCTTGACGAGTATCCCATCATTCGAGAGCTGACTGTTGGGGAACGAAGCAAACGCAGAACTGAGGGTTTCGATTCGGAAGTAAAGCCGATCATGACAGCGGCGCAAAGTAAGTGCAACACGCTGAGCGGCTGAGCCATATCTGACTACTTTGTTCTTACCACTAATATTCACCCCATGAATTGTGAACTGACAATTGCTTCTCAATTCAAGAGCTGGTTGATGTATTTACCTACCCTACTATGCGATTTCGTCCTTGTACGTCAACAGAAATTCAGAGAGTCCATAATCTTGCATTGGGGTTCGCTTGCAGTCTTAGGTGGTCCAACGGTCAAGATTCCTGCTTGTCAAGCAGCAAAGCCTTGGGCTTGGCTTCAACACTCGCAGGCGACCGGGGTTCGAATCCCCGCCTGAGAGCTTTTTGATGTGAGTCGATCATGTTCAGTCCATCTTTTTATAA